>JAMZAV010003492.1:0-55586 GCA_024449915.1 Sweltsa coloradensis
TTTTGGGGGAAATCATAAAATTTTAAAAATTTTTCCCTCAGGGACATAATTGTCAATGCTACATGTTACGTTAAAGGTTACATATACAATGTACATCTGGAACAACCTAATTCAGGACATCATCTCGATGCAGGATGTTCATTGTTTAAGTGGAGGCAACCGGTTGGTCATACGCGATACATGTGGGGAGGAAAACCCAATCCGTACAGCTCCAGTCACACGTGGGGGAAGGAAACCCCGTCGCCTCTATGGCAACGTCCACGGCACCGAGCAATGTATGGTTTTATTCATGTGGTGCCCATACTTTGGATCAGCAACTCACTAGGCGACATAGTGAACTCGCCCCTTCAGCAGGAGCAGAAGGAATAGAGTTTAAAAGCTTCTGCGCAATGTTTATGACCATGACAGGTATAAATAAATGTTCTTATCTTGTGATTACTATTGTTTTGAGCACAAATACGCAACATGAGTTCGCTTACCTTATTTGTAGGTTAAACATTGGCAACGAGCATCACTAGACCCATACGAGATACAGGGCTATAAACCAAGGCTCGACGGGAGACCGAACCCTCTCCAGTTATAGTCGAAGAGTACACTGGCTCAGAGATCAGCAAAACTTATGTAACAAAGTTGGCAATCGTTCGACAACGTATGACTTATAGTTTGTTGTTAGGACACTCATGTCCACAAGGATCGATTGATCGTCCAATTTGCACGATTGAGGTTAGGTCACATTGAACAATAACATCAGAAGAACAAGTCTCAAATTTGAAGATAATCCATGATAAATAAGTCGTTTGGCAACCACTTTCACGGTCAAGAAATCTATTATTTCGGTACATAAACGCAGCCGGCGATGGTTGGCGTTTTGTTGTTTAGTGTCGGGGAAGACGAAGAGTTGGGTGGTGACGCAGGATTGTTTGAAGTGTTGTTGTTCTGGTACTTCTTCACCGGGCCCCTCACAGACACGCCGCGGTAGAAGTTGTTGTAGGCGCTGCCGTTCATAGGCCGGACCTGGAACATTGGACAGCTCGTGTGAGCCTCACTCTATCTAGGAGGGACAAGCCCGTGCTGGACAGGACCAGCCACAGGCCGCACAGACACGCCGCGGTAGAAGTTGTTGTAGGCGCTGCCGTTCATAGGCCGGACCTGGAACAGTAGACAGCTCGTATGAGCCGGTGTTTGCGAGATGGACTCCTCGACCCCGGGCCCACCCAGGCGTGCTGGGGACTAACATATCTCTATGGCTGGGATGCACCCTAGCTTACCTTGTTAACACACTAACACTGAAGCACCCCTAGGGGCCAGCCTAGCACCTAGCTCACCTCGTGGTCGGCGCGCCCCCCCGAGGAGTTGCTGCGGCGCCAGTCGTACACGCTGTGGTAGATGGAGCCCCTAATGGACGCCCGGGACTGGCAGGTCTTGTCCAGGTCCACGCTCTCAGTGGCGGCGCTTGGCGTCCAGTGGCGGGAGCGGAACGGGAACCGCTGCTTGAACTCACGCTTGAACTTCTCCTGAAAAGCATAAAATAAATTATCGAAGGAAATAACCGATGGCGACGTGAGAAACTAGGGTGCTTAATCTGGGTAGGTCATATTGCGCCGCCTGTGATATTATATTGTAAGTTAATGAATTGAATTTTTTAGTTGTGCGTTTGTTATATTGTTTAAAATGTTTTAAAATAAAAATATAATTAAAATTTTCAATTTTGTAAAGATTAAGGGCGAGTCAACCGTAAGGTCATAATTCGCCACTTTAGCCTAGAGGATATGAGGAGGAATGTCCCATGCTGGTCATATCCAGCCGCGGGTGAGGCGAGGATAGGGGGATTCTCATATCATGGTTGATATTGTCGTCGTCGGGGAGGTCATCAAGGGAAGGGTGTTCGGTCCCCGACAACTACCGCCAGAGGCCTCTAGTTACGGGTTGTAATATCCCTCCCTTCTTACTAGCTGACGATTGCGAGGTGAACTTCATCTATACCTTGCAGAACAAGGTTCTCGGCCAAATTGAACCGCGGGCCCAGATGGGGACAAAGAAATTAGATTATTGTATATTATGTAAATTAAATTTGTTTTTTCAAATAACCTCGAATGAGAAATGAAATGCATAATGGCTCACGTTGTAGATGCCGTAGATGAAGGGGTTGTAGCAGCTGTTGCTCATTGCCAGCCAGTCGCAGCAGAACCAGATGATGTTGATGTACTTGTATCTGAAACCATACGCAGCATATTACTACTATTTACATAAAAACCTAGTTCGCTAGAACCTTGAGTAAGGATGGTTATATACTCAATGCTAGAACCAGTGTACATTGTTAATAAATTCATCACCTACATTAAACAAATACTTTAATGGGGAGTTTATTTGGATTAAGGGCGCGTCAACCGTTAGGTCATAATGAGAGATGTGGGAGAAAAATCCCATGGTTTCAGAACCATCCACAGGTAGGGGGAGGAAAGGGGGATTTTTACGTCGCGGTCGTTATCGTCTTTGTCATCGTTCATATTGTCATGGTCTTCGTCATCGGAGTCAAGGGGTGGGGGGAGGGGGGAGGGGTCCCAAACGATGACCTCCAGAGACTGCCTCTAGTTTCGGGGAGTAATATACACCCCTGCTTACTAGCTGATGATGTTTGCGAGATGGACTTTGTCTCGCCTTGTACGATTAGCAGAGCCATGCCATGGACTTATTCTACCCCGGGCCCAGACGGGGGTAGTTTCTGTGCATGCAACACAGCAGTGTTGGTAACGAGCGACCCTTGCCTGTTTATCTGCGGGTACACGTCCTGGATAACGTTGTACGTCTGCAGGGGCATCCAGCAGAGCGCGAACAGGGACACGACGATCACCAGCATCTTGATCACCTGCAGATCACACAGAATATGTATTTGTATTTTACATCATTCTCCCGACAAATGCCGATATAATTATTTTATTTGGATTAAGGGCGCGTCCACGGTTAGACCATAATGCGCCACTTTAGCCTAGGGAATATAGGGTGGAGGGGTCCATGCTGGTCAGAACCAGCCACGGGTAAGGGGAGGTAGGGGGAGGAAAGGAGCACTCTCACGTCGCGGTCGTCATCGTATTTTTCATCGTTAATGTTGTCATGGTCGTCATCGTCGTCCGGTCGTCAAGAAAAGGGAGAGAGGTCACAATGACGACCACCAGAGCTTGCCACTAGTTTCGGGGAGTAAAATACCCTTACCCTTATACTATATTTCAACTTAAGAAACTAGGGCGTTTCAACCGGGTAGGTTTTATTGCGCCGCCTGAGGTATTAGTAAAAAATTAAATGGGAGACTGAAGAATTAGGGGTTGGGGGTGATAGATTGGGATGACAGGCCCGTGCTGGACAGTGATACGTACGTAGATCAATGCGCGGTTGCACGAGCGCACTAGAATGTCTAGGGCGCGTCAACCGTGAGGTCCTACCTTCTTCTTGTTCCGCATGAGCGTGGCGTCGCGCGAGTCCTGGGCGTTGCCCGGAGTCTTGGAGCCCCAGAGCCTGAGCGCCATGCGAGCGTACACGCACGAGATCACGCACAGGGGGGTCAGGTACTGCACGACGAACAGCACTGTGCGGTAGACCATCATCTGCGGGTTGGACAGGTGCACGTTGTGGCAGAAGGGCTTCAGGCGAGGCGGGCCTAGAAGAACAAGTCAGCAGGTTAGGGCGCGTCATAATGCGCCACTCTAGCCTAGTAGGCACATCTATATATGGTTTGACACGGAAAAAATAATACAAAGATGAAACAAATTGTATTCTTTTCTTGATTAAATTACAAGAAACATATTCCAAGTCGGCGAAAGTCGGAAGCGGGGAGAGCCCCATTTTTTACAAAATGGCGGCCGAAATCACATTTTAACGGATACGTTTTGAAATAGTGACTCCATTCCTGACCCGACCTGAAATTTCGGATACCCGCACACCCCCAGCGATATAATATCTCTCGTATATTTAATTCTTCAAAATTATAAGAAAGCAAAAACTTGAAAATTATTATTTCGTTGACGACATATTTTGATCGACAGTGCAGTATTATTTGTACAATAATAACATATCACACCATTTTTCTACGAGTTTTGAGGATTTTAACATAAAGCTGAAATAACTTACTTTGAAGAAAGTCGAACGTGAATTATGGATATATGCAATTATACAAATAAATGCCAAATACCTAATGTATTTGCAATTATCATCATTGAAAAAAATTATGTATTCTTTAACTTTCTCTCTCACAGAAGAGAAGCTCTGTTTCTACGAGAACCATCTTGCCGTAGAAAACTCAAGTCTACTCTCACAGATCATGAGTTAGATCCATAATTAATTAATATTGTGTTTATAATATCTCAGGTCCTAAAGAGGACCTTCCCACCGAAGTGGGTAGGGTGTCGAGCACCGCCGATCCTAAGAACGACGGCGCATCAGACAACCCATGACCCCGGCATCCTGTCCTATTAGTACTAATAGGTTGGGTGTTATGGACATTGCGTTATCCGCTAAGTCGGGCCGGGGTAAAGACCAGGGGTTAATCTCAAGCTGGTGATGATCGCAAGGTGCACGGTGAGGTGGGTGTGTTGTCCGGCAAATGACAGTCAGCGACACCTAGCGGAGACAGTGGAAAACTACTTGCTGCCGCGTCCCCCGGCGTGTGTCAGGCTGTACGCTGCTGCTCGCTGCGGATAGTACGGACACTGCTAGTTGCTAGGATGTTTCCGTGTGCTAATCTTAGGACGTGTCTGAACTATGTTCTCAGTCTCAGTCTCATTCTCATTCTCAGTCTCATTCTCAATCTCGGTCTCATTGCTAGAAGTGTAACTTTCGGTCGTTTCCTTGGGTGGGAGTATCAACAATGCTATCAACATCAAAACAAACAGACGAACAGCCGTGGAGTTGACACATGCAGGTGGCCGACTGATTGCGATCTTAACAGTACTTTAAAGTGTTTACATCACGTTTCCATATCAAATTTGACTCTGTGCTATTAATTTCTATATTATTTATTACATTTAATAATTTATTTGGTTACTCAACGTGATTTGGATTGTTTAAGTTTGATCGTCTCCCGAGGCCACCATTTTTTAGTATAAGAATGAAAACGAGTGTGGTTATTTCGTTACTTGGTTTCATTCCCGTTCTCAGTCTCGATCTGGACCCTTCGTACATTGCTTCTGACGTCACCGATTATTGATGACGTAAAACTGAGAATGAGAATGAGACTGAGCCACGTTTTTCAAGCAATCAGACACGTCCTTAGAGCATGGATAGTGGTAGAGGAAGCAAGCCAACGCTAGCGACCGCCGCGAGACGGACCAACATCGAAACGCGGCAAACCACGTGACTGAGGTCAAGGCGGCGCGGTAATTCATTGAGTCTGCATAGGAACGGTGCACATTGGCTTTATTGTAACGCAAATACTTGAACATTTTCGATGCATGCATACATTTACACTGTCTACAAGTGTGTATCAATACATACAATAATTAATTCCTAAATAATAATAAAATAAGACTCAGATAGCCTTTCAAAGTGAGATAAACAGTTGGATAAACCTTTCAAATTAGCTTTTCCCCCACTGAAAATCAGTTTTGTGACTGAGTGGGTAGATCCTAAAGTCTAATTACGAATGTATTTATTTATTTGTTTACTTATTAATTAAGTGTTAAAAAAATAGGCTTATATACACTTTCTTGCTTTCTTCTTCTATTTCTTTTCCTCTATAACCATTTATGAAGTACCTATATAAACACATTTATTATTATAATCACATTCCCAGTATCATCAGGTAACACTTATTGTTAACGTTTGATGATTGGCACTATTGGGTACCTACTCATGCTGAGTGGAATTTATTTCTGCTGTAATAACTTTATTGATTTAGAAAAAATTTTTACTATTAGAAAATATTCCTTGACAACTCCTATAATATAAGGCAAATAAAATAAAAATACAAACCAAAACAGCTAGCTTATATTACTATTTTAAATATTTATTTAAAAGGGGGCTATTACCTCAAAATTAAAAAATTATATTCGTAACTGTGATTTTACACGAATATTTTCAATTTTCTTGAAACAGAAATTTAGGAAAATTATTGTCTTGTAAATTTTTTTAAAATTGGCTTGAACCTGCTTCTTTTTTCATATAGATACTAGAGCGCTTCATACCAATTTACAATGCCCCTTTATAACATCGGGGTCTTGAAATTGTGCCAAATATACTCTCAAACACACAAAAATATTCATTCTAAAATCTTACCCCTTCTTGGTATAAAAAGCATATTTTGACCAAACCATTGCCCAAATTATAAAACAAAATATAGAGAATTTACAGAAAAGGCTGTACAGTATGTAAATAATGGCCAACATTTTTTTGGATCAAAATACTCCAGGTCACGTGCAGTGAGATCGCCCCCATGATATTTCTATTGGGAATATTTCCCGATGGAACCTAGCTCAAAAAATACAAAGTTTGACATTTTTTTCGGGTCATGGTGAACCCAATAATTTTTCTATTAATTGCTAAATTCATTACTAGTTAGCACGAATCAAATTATTTTTTGAGTTTAGCGGGTTAATACTCCTTTAACTGTAGTTCATTGTTGTGTCTGCATTCTTTTAAATTAGATTTATTTAGTTGTCCTCCTTTGTAATCTTTTTTTTAATTGAATAGGGTAGAAGTTAAATAATAAAATTATAATTTAAAAAAATTAGCACTTGTAGATTTGTGTATTTTATAGGCAATGTCGTCAGTGTAAGCTATGGTTATTAATTAGGCCTAGTTATAAAAAAAAATATTTAAAATCAAGAATATTGGGTTCAGCTTGTCATGCATATGACCCCGGGAAAAAAAATTGCAAATAAATAATAATAATCAAACACCCGGTTCCAACATAATTCAGGTCGGGGGTGACGTATCACCAATTTCTCGGGCTGTGGACTTTCAGTGTTTGCTACCAGGCTCAACACCTCCTCATCTACTTCGATGTCTTCTATGACATGTATTTCTACCATTTTCTCTCCATTTCTTTCTATCCTCCCAGAGTCTTTCTTCATTATTCTTTCCCATGATTTTCCTCTTTCTTCAATGTTCCATTTTATTTGGTCCCGCCATCTATCTCTTGGCCGGCCAACTTCTTCGCACTCCCCACATGTACGTTAAAATTCTCGTCTTGGGATTCTGTCTTGTTTCATTCTTCTTACATGTCCATACCACCTGAGCTTTTCTTTTCCTATTTTATTTCGTAAACTTTCCACTCCTAGTTTGTTTCTTATTGTTTTGCTCCGTACCTTGTCTATTTTTTTAAGGCTACAGAACTTCTTAAAATTTCATCTCTGCTGCTTGTAATCTGCGGGTCTTCCTTCCTCCTATTGTCCATGTCAGGGAATGCATATGATATTATTGGGGGGGAATACATTTTGTACAAAAACCATCTTGCACCTGGATGATATTTCTTCTTTCCATAATAGTTTACGTACCTTTTGGTAAATTTGTCTGCAAATATAATTCTCCTTGATATTTCAGCATCTATTTTTGCGTCCTTTGTTAGTATACTTCCGAGGTATTTAAATGCTTCTGCAATGGCCAGCTCTTCACCCCGTATTATTATCTTCTTTTGAGTTTGTTTACTTTTTTTTCGTTACTATTAATGTTTTCACTCTTTTCAATGCTTATTTTCATGTTAAACTTCAGTGTTTCCTCATTCCATCTATCTACGCTCTTCTGTACTTCTTCAATTATCTCCCCATCTCACTATATCATCTGCAATATCATAGTTTTAGATGTTTCACTTTCTGTGGGTTCAATTTTACGCAGTATGTTATCCATAAAAACGTAAATAATGTAGGTGACATCACACTACCTTGCCGTAGCCCACCGCTTATTTCAAACCAGTAGTTCTACCAAATGGTGTTTGAACACAGCTCTTTGTTGTGACTATGTGCTTTGATTCTTGTTATTAGACTCTGTTCTACTTTTGCATCTTTTAAGCATTCCCAAGTTTTTTGCTCTTGGGACACTGTCTATGCTTTTTTCTACATCCAAGAATACCATGAACATTTCTTCTCCCTTTTCCCACTTTTTTTCCATTATTTGTCTGAGCGAAAATATGAGATCTATGGTTAAAGCGGCCAGCTCTAAACCCATATTGTTCCTCTCTCAACTTGGCTCTACTTGTTGTCGTAGTCTTCGTCTATATTTTCTCGTATATCTTTGCACACTGGCTCATCAGCGTTTTTCCCCTCTTTTAATTTTTACACTTCTTCCGTCCCCTTTCTTAAATGTTGGCACTAAAATTTCCTTTCCCCCATCATCTGGTACCTTTTTTTCTTTCCAAGCTGCACTGGTCACTCTCCACATCCAATCTATCCTGCTCCCCTGCACCTTGATCATCTCCACAACTTTTTTCATCCTCTCCCGAAGCTTTACCATTTTTCATGGCTTTTACTGCTTCAACTACTTCCCGTCTTGATATTTCATTTCCTATTATTTCTTCTATTTCTTCCTAATTGGTGTTCTGAAAGATTTCTAGTGTTAGGTCCCCTCCCTGAGTTTGGTTATGGTTAGTACCAGGTAACATCTAGGCATATTAAGTGGGTTTTTTTGAAATATTTCGTCCACATGTTTGTCACTTCTTCGGGGTCCGTAATAAGAGATTCATTGTTGTTGTCCAGGTATCTTGTGATTTCTTCTGTTTTTTTTTTGCTTCTCATTAGTCCATACAAACAATTTCTATTTGTATCAAAGTCCTTCTCTAATTTGTCTGCAAATATTTCCATTGTATTTTTCTTTTCTTCATTACTATTTTTTTAGCTTCATATTTATACTTTTTGTACCTTTTCTTCATTTTCTTTAGTCCTTTTTTTATCCTTTTCCTTTCGGGCTACATTTTTGCGTTTAACCGCTGTCTTCACTCTTCCCTTTTCCCCCACACAGTTTTCCTTTTCCTTTCTTATGCCACCTGCCCTTCCGCATATTTCTTCAGCACTACTAATAAAATACTGACTTAGTAATTTTTCCCCTCCTCATCTACTGATAACAAATCATGTGTTGGATACTTTTCCTCTATCTGTCTTCTAAGGACAGCATGTCAGTCTCCTCCTTAGTTTCCATGTCTTGATTTTGAATCTTCCTCCTGGATATAGTCCATGATTTTGGTCTTTATTGTTCACTCTTATTTAAGGGTTACAAGTAGTCTGTGGTCTCCATCTGTGACACACTGGGAATTACTTTTACATCAGTGATATCTTTGGCCATGTTGCTACTTATAATAATATAATCCATAAATGACTCGGATGAGCCATCCCAGGCGTACCGAGTTATTTGTTGATCCTTTTTCTTCATGAACCAGCTATTTCCGATTCGAAGTCCATTCCTGGCACCAAATCAAGTAGATTTTCCTCCTTCCTTGTTCCCTTTGGCCCATACCCATGGACCCCTAGTACCTCTTCATATCCCGTTCTCTCTCTCCCTACTTTGCATTAAAAATCTCCCATAATTATTACTTTTCCTCTGTGATTTCTTCTTCCAATTGTTCAAGCCATGCCTCCTTTTCGGCCATCGCTACCCAACTTGTGGTGCATAGCTTGTATGATCTCTAAGCTACTTTATTTATAAATATTTTAATTTTCAAAATTCTGTCACTCTTATTGTCTACATGGACATGTTTTTCTTTCCACTTTGGCTGATGATAAATCCCACTCCATTTTTGCCTTCATTTGTGCCCGACCATAATAATTTGTATCCTTCTCTCAGTTCTTTGGTTCCTACTCCCTTCCATTTAGTCTCGCACAGTCCTAATATCTCCAATTTTTTCGACATCATTACATCTACTAAATTTTTCAATTTTCCCATTTAATGTAAAATATTTAGGGGTTCCTATTTTAATCATTGTATGCCTATGTTTGTTGTTATTATATCTATTTGTTTCTGTATTTATTGTACCCTTGCTTCTTTGTCTTTGTCTCAGTTGTTTTCCCTTTTTTTCTTCTTGATCTCCAACCCACCTTGTTTTGGGAAAAACCGTTTTTCCCTAGATATGAGTATCTTTTGTATTTTTGTGTGTTGTGACTTGTTTTTGTAGGGCTTCTGGGGGGTCTTGTCCCTTTCTTTCCATTAAGTTGGTTATGTACATCCTTGTTTGTGCCCCATTTGTGCTTCCCTTTTCCAGTTTTCACTTTTTCCCTCCAAGTTTGACATGTCTAAGAACGTTATATTTTCTTCTTCACAAAAATTTTGATATGTGGATTTGCACTTACTCCTGTCCATGTGGTCAGGCCACTCATGGTTATTTGTGCCCTTAAACTTCTGTTTTGTTGTTGTCAATAATTCCCGCACTTGTCCCATCAATTTTTCTTGGTTTTCCAGGCCCAACTCTTTCTGCATTTCCGACTTGTATGGAAACTATTGTCGCTTCTTCTTGTCCGTATTCTATTCCTCGATTTTTCCCTTGTAGCTCTTTTATTTTAAAACCTGGGTGTGCTCTACTCTATACCCCTTGTGTTCACAAAAATTTTCCTGCTGGTTTCTTCCCCTAAATCACCTATCAATATAGCTTTGGTAGTTTTGTATAGTCCTATAAATTTTTAGGTTTACTGTTTTCCCTTTGGGGGTCACACATTCATTTCTAGTCCCCTCTTGTTTCTCAGTTCCTTCTTCTTTCTCTTTTTTCTTCCTGAACCTTGAGCTCTTGCACTCTTTTTGTTACTCAGGCCTCCGTTTAGAATTTCTTCACCCACTTGATGTTTTTGGGCGATTAGACTTGTTCCTGTGATTGTTTGTTTTTAAATCCGCGTTTTGATCAACTTTATTGTCTGGCTTTTTGTTGTTTAGGCCTTGCTTTTGGCCAAGTCCTACCATAGGTTCTAGGACTTTCTTGATGCCTAGGTCTTCAGCGTGTGGTATATCATTGTAATCCAGCTGCTGTTGTGGATCCTTTTTCTTTCCTTGATTTACTATTAGTCTTTGTCGTATCTCCTCCCACATATTATTTAATCTGTTTCTAGCATTTTTCTTCCCTCCTGTTGCTCTTCTAAGTCCTCTCCAAGGTTCACCAATCTCATTTGCATTCTTCCCATTTCCTGTTCCAACCTGGAATATGTTTTTTTTAGATCTAGCTGTATGTTTTCCACCTCTGTAGTGCATTTTTCCACCACCCCTTTCATTCTGTTATACACTTGGTCTAGCACACCTACTTTGCCTTCTTCTTTACTCTCTGCTTTTCCAAAGTTCCTACCTTTTCACTCAGGTGTTCAATACTTTTGTTCATCTTACTTATTGTCTGTACCATCCCCTTCCACTTTTCACTACTAGTCCTACCCGGCACATGCCTATTCTAATGTGGTTCCCCCTCTTCCTTTGAGCCACCCTTCCCCCCCTTTGACCAGTTCCTTCCTGTGGTTATCCTAGGCTTAGACTTGTTACAGTCCAATTCTAGGCCGAGAATCGGCTTTCTTTTTCTACAGGTATACTTTCTACCTCAAGTTCCTGACTGTTGTTTGTAGGCATATTCCTACCTTTTTTTCCAACCCCGTGATCTTACTACTGCACCCACACCACCATTCCTTTTTTGTTTTCTTCTATATTCCCTTTTCCCTTGCTCCTGCACATTTAAAATGGGACCAGCTGGCACATGAAGTACACTGGACTCCCGTCCTTACTATTTTCTTGCATCTCCAACATTTTGATTCTTCTTTTCACTATTTTAAAGTGAAACCTTCATCCACTGTCTCACTTTCTCCTCTTGTTTTTTATCATATTTTAAAAATTGTTACAAAAATTAGGCAAAAACAAAAACCTCCTCAAATGTCAACATTTTTAAATTAACTAAGCACCAAGTCACAATGTCATCTATACTAAACTCCCTTCAAATACATATCTGTCACCACCCATCCATCCAAAGACTAAATTTGGGAAAATTCTAGTCACCAAATATGTTGTAGTATAAGTTCTCCACTCCAAACCATCATTTGCACCCTCCGCAACCACCTAGGCTATGGCATCATCAAAGGAGAACCTGAAGGCCACCCACACAAATCTACCTCACACCCTCATAATATCACAGATCTTCATTACTTGCTTCACATAATGTTTACACAACACCAACCTTCCCTTCAAGACTAATTTCACTTCTCACTGTTAATATACACCACTTTAAAACATTAAATTATGAGAGCATCTCAAAATTTGTACCCAGGCTGTATGGCGGTTGCCATGGTGTAAATAAATAGTTAATTTAATTAATTAATTAATTTTAATTTATAATAATTTCGAGCTAGGTCCCATTGGCAAAATCTCCCATAAGAAAATTAATAACAATAATAACAACAACAACAACAACAACAACATAATAATATAATAATAATAATAATAATAATAATAATAATAATAATAATAATAATAATATAATAATAATAATAATAATAATAATTCATAATAATTCAATAATAATAATATTGTGACGATTTTGATGCCCCGTGACCTTGGAGGATTTTGGTAACAAATTATTGGTCATTATTGACATACTCGAATATTTTAATGTGTATAATAATATTATATGACGTAAGAGCCTACATATAATTTTTTTAAACAACTATCTCAAAATGCATATTATGAATCTAATAACGCCTTCACAATTCTAAAAAAGACTTTGTCTGAAAACGAAGAAGGTATAATTCTTAAAACACTTTACAGATTGAATGTAAGACTGAACTGAAATTACCAGAATCCAATGCATATTAAAGGCCTAGCCTAGCCTAATTCTTCATTTGTATCTTATTTGAGTTATTTGGTCTAAATAAGCAAATACCTTGGCTGTTAATCCCATTAACAAGTAGGCTATCTTAGGCTTAATATATATATTTATAGGAATTTATTATTGTATGTACTGATAATCACTTGTAGACAGTGTAAATGTATGCATGCCTTGAAAATGGCCAAGTATTTGCGTTTTAATAAAGCCAATGTGCACCGTTCCTATGCAGATTCATTGAATTACCGCGCCGCCTTGACCCTCAGTCATGTGGTTTGCCGCGTTTCGATGTTGGGTCCGCCTCGGATGAACGTCATACTCCCTCTACCAACTATCTATGCTCTAAGGTGCTAATTAGTATTAGTATTGATAGTAGTTTTATTTTGAGGCGCTTTAACAGCAAGATTATTCGCGCCTCCAGGATAAAACAATTTCTACAAGTGTGAGCTACCACCATATACTCTTTAGTCTTTCCAAGGGTGGAACGTAAGGGGTGACGCGGGGGGACAAGGGGTGGACAGGTCTGTGCTGGTCAGAACCAGCCACAAGCATGGCGAGGGCAGGGGTTCCCAACTTCCCCCACGTCATGGTCGTCTTCGTCTGTGACTGTGTCATCATCACATTCGTGTGGTCATTGTCGTCGCCGTCGGGGAGGTAGTCAAAGGGAAGGGGAAAGTTCTCCGACGACGACCCAGAGCTCACCATGAGTTTCAGGGAGTGAAACTCCCTTATACTCACTTCACGGGCCAAACCACGTGAAGGTTGCGAGTTGGAATTTGATGGCCAAGTCCAATATGCCAGTCCATTGTACTAAGAATTAAGAAAGTTTGATTTTGTCATAGACAGTAAAATAGGTAGGCCTACCTACTTCTATCACTGATGTACGGCAATATGTCAGCCAACAATGTTTCTGACGTCACGTGCATACAAAGACATTGTTGGCTGACATACAGCTGATGTTTGCGAGATGAACTTTGTCTGCTTCCTCGCCTTTATTGATAAGCAGAGATATGTTTTGGGAGTTCTTCCCCGAGTCCAGATGATTTAATATGTTGGGAGAGATAAAATTGCATCATCATAATTAAAGAAATAAGAATACATTCAAATTCAGACATTCAGTTAACATATGATTTAGAGTTATGGGTACAAGTGACCAAGTCACAATATTAGCTACAAGCTACAACTTGGCTAGAGGACCTGGTTGAACTTACCGTTCTCTGATCCGTCCATTATCTCCACCCTGAGGGCTGCGGCCATGGGAGCGGCCAGTGCAGCAGCCACGCACCAGATGCAGCCGATGATCACCCTCGCGCGCAGCTTGGACGGCCGCGCACTGCAGCACAACACAGGGCACATTGTTACACATTGAGTTGACTTGGATGTAAGGGCGCGGCAACCGTTAGGTCATAATGAGCCACTCTATCCTAAGGGATAAGGGAAGGAAAGTCCCATGCTGGTCAGAACCAGTCATGCGTAGTGGGAGGAAAGGGGGGTTCTCACGTCGCGGTCGTCGTCTTCGGGGAGGACGTTCCCCGGCGACGATTGCCAGAGCTCGCCTCTAGTTTCGGGCTAGATCCCAGTAAACACAAGAGCTCTCGGAGTGGTGTTTATTTTGGTCACAAAAGCTCACAAAGTCGGTCCTCACACATAGTGAGTAATTTGTGAGATGATTGTGACTGAAATCAATATTTCATTTAAAAAAGTCATCACTTTGTGACCTCTCTATCAACACACAGGAGTCATCCCAAAAAGAACATATTTATTTCTACTCACAGAGTGATACCAGAACTGTCACTTTGATACTCCTTTTGTATTTGCATCTCATTCGGATGACTTTAAGCGTTGTGTCCTGAGCCACATATTTTTTGGTTTTTTTTGATTGAATTTGCTCACATTGAGTTGTGTTTGAGATGGCTTTGATAAGTAACCTACGACGTTATTTTATCCCAACACAATGTGAGTAATTTGTGAGAAGTTATTTGTCACATTGTTACCTCTAAAATACAACTCGGATACCATAATATAAGCTAAATTTAATCTACTCACCGATGTTAACAGAGTTGTCACTTTGATACTACTTTTTTTTTGCATCAAAAGTCCTCACATTCGTGATGACTTTGAGAGTAGTTTGCGAGCAGTAAATGCATTTTTATTTTATTTTTTTATTCACTCACATTGTGCGGGGTTTGAGTGCGATTTGAGAAGTATAACTTGTGATTATATTATTTTACGCAACGCAATATAATTATGTATATTGTAAGAAATAATTTGTCAATTTGTTACCTCTCTTGCAAACCAACTCGGGTAGGCTCTACCAGACAGATTCCTTAATCGAATTATGAATTAATCACAGACTGTTTTTTTATAATACATTTATTATCTTTTCAATGCTATTCTGTAACTTCATGTGTTCCTGGTTCATAGTTAACAAACACAATATTACGGTATTATAATAATATTACAATTATTACATTTTTCGTAATTTTATGTAAACTGAGGAAATCTAAAATACTTTTCCACTAGTTCGAGTCCCTTTGATTATCTGGTGAAAACTCTTCAGTGATAAAATCAGATATCAAAAATAACGTTTAGATTACAAGCTCACAAAATATTTAGTCATTTTAACTGCAATTATTATTGTGGGTTGTGATGTACGTTTTCAAGATCAGTCACATTAATGATTTTTAAAGGACTGGACGGCTCAGACACCATGCGACAATCAAACAATCGTCCAACCATAGGTCGGTATTTAATTTTGAAATAGCGATTAACTTACATGGTTGGGCTAATTCGGAACAATTAAATCATACAATTTGTATTTTAATAAATGGAAAACGGCCAAGGGACAATCTGCAAACAAGTATTAATTATGGAGTTTACGTAGTTGTGACTCAATCCCCTGCATTCGCATCAACTACTGAAGAAAAGCCTGAGAAAACTTTCTGTCAGGAACATCGGCATGGCGCGTCGAATCTGCGTGAACACCCGCGTACTTGGGCTAGAATAGTTGACATGCTTTGCTATAGACTCCTGAGTTTGAAGCGGGAATCGAAGGAACTCGGAGTTTTTATATAGGAAGCAGGGACCCATTCGAAAAAATATTATAAGCCGATATCAGTAATCATCAGTATGCAATGTGAGTATTTTTATTTTAATTTTGTTAGTCCTCGTGTGTGTGTGTGTCAATTTCGCGAATTATTGTTGATGCGAAGTGCCAATCGGGACAAATAAATTTCTTAATAGGGTGTTAGACGACCGAGCGGTACACCAGTGAGTCCATCAATTAAAGTGACTTTATGCTAAGTGTAAAAATGTTAATGACGTGTTCATAGATGTGATACAAATATTTATCTACAGATGATATTGCAGGACAGAGACTTTTCCAAGTGGGTGGATTTCGAACTCTCGGCATACTTATCTTATTGATAAACACAAGAAATCAAACCAGCTTCCTTGATTAAAAAAAAATATTGATTGCCTCTTGTCAGTTATTCTCGTCGACTCTGAGTAACATAATCTCACATCAAGCATCGCGCAACATACATTATTCTTTATATTTGAGACCACACGTCACAGTGTCAGAATGGAAATGTTCTATCTCGATTTTTGTGTTTGTAGTACGAAAACGAAATGCATGATTGTGTTCTTCAATGTGTATGTTGAAGATTGCAACGCCATCTATGAGCAAATTAGTGAAATTCATTTGTTATAACTTATAAGTCCATTTTTGTCAAATTTATGTGCTGGAATCTAAATACAACTGTTCTATCTCGAAATGAAACAAATGGGACCCTCGTTTTTGTTCCGCGGCGCGGCCGTTCGAACACGGCGACGCCCACGATTTTGAGTGAAATGTAATGACGACTTGACCTTAGTACAGACGATTAATAGATATAACACAAACTTTAAAATGTTTGCGTTTTATAATTTTTTATTTGTTTTCGAAACTCTAAATGTTTACATGCACGGAAGCCTGTATTCGGCATGTAGGGTGAAAGGAGCGTAGGCGTGGCTCTCCCCTAGGCTTAGGACCTGTGTACGTTGTCTGAAGTCTGAAGATTTTTCATTGTGAAGCATTTACCTCGCCACTTAAAACTTCCAAGTCCTTCTAGCTCAAAAACTATAGCGTGTGATATAGAACACCTTGCATTCTGACACAGCAAAGATTTTGCTCAGGAGGTAAAGAGTATTAATTACTGCTTCCATACAATCATTGAGTAACTAATTAGTAAAATACTATAGAATTATTATCAAGTACTGAACAATACTATTAAAACCAAGAACAATGCACGTATTAATTAAGGTAAGTAGGCCACAGAGCAAGTGCACAATTTGTCTACTATAGTTGCATCGATTTGCTGTGGTATACCTATAGGTGGTATTTCCCTGTCGTCTTCAGCGTCTTTCTGTGGCGCTACGGTTAAGGTGTTGGCTTTCAGATGCAGTGTCACAGTCGGTATCGAGTTCGAGTCACCATGATAAAACTTGTAACTTTATAACCATGTCAATTTAACATATGTTGTGTATCCAATTGCAGGTTATCGATTGATGTAGCAATAGGAAATAATAATACGAATTAGTATTTATATAATATTAAAATGAAAAGTCGAATCTAATTTTAGTGCTTCGTTTGCTTATTTGCTCCTAGATCGCGTTACAGACGCGTGGATAGTTTGTATTCTGGTACAACTCTGTGAGCTCTTTGTGAGCACTCTAGACAATCACCAGATACAACTCTATGAGCACTCTGTGAGAACTCCTAGCAGTTTATGGGTACAACTCTGTGAGTACTCCGAGCTGTATTTTAGTACAACTCTTGGAGTACTCATTACAGAGTAAAATAGACAACTCGAGAACCAACACCCTGTTCCTCTCTGAGAGTTAAAGGATAATTGATTGTCGGCCCATTTGAGCTCTCCGATGCATTTCTAAAATCTTTCGAACATGCTCTCCGAGATGGGATTTAAACTTGTCACATTTATCTCACAATTTGCACTCTGTGTTTACTGGGATGACTCACCTGAGAGGGTTGAGGATTGCCCGTGACGGTCCCACGGCGATGGCCGTCCAGCGTGAACACACTCACGTTCACGCTCAACACCTGCACGAAGGGGCAGAACGCGCACATGAAGTCAGGCAGGTTCCACTCTGGAGCAGGGCGGCCTGGAACTGAACCGTAACAACACATTAGATTATTGATTATAATTATTAAACCTAACTGTTTCTAAGAATCTCAGGAATTATAAAAAAAAACACATTAGATGTTTATAAGTTTGTGTGGGTAGTCGGTTTGCGACCTATCGTTGAGCAAGAGTGGCCAAACTGCACGGGTAGGGAGCGAGTGCGAGGGTAGTGGACTGTATTTTTGGGGGGGTCAAGGAAATGCGGTTTAATAAACCCGGGGAAAGAGCCGTAGCAGGCTGATATCACAACTTTTTTGGCCCCAGACGGGTTTGGGTTTATTTTTATTTGGTTTAAAGGCGCGTAAACCGTTGGGTCTATTGGCCTCCTTTTGGGAAAACCAGTCTGGCCGACGTGGGGCAGTGGGCGTACGCCACGGGCAGTAGTGACGTGTATGGTGTACTATTAGAACTTAACAAAAAACTTGTGAGTTGTGAGAGAGGTTTATTGTTCTAACATGAATAAAAACCACGCAGTTCCCCCAGAGAGGGGGCGAGAGCGTTGAGAGAAGCACACACATATTGTAGGTACGCGGGGCAAAGGTGAGTGCACCTGGTTGCACTGAAATTTCTCAACTGACAAAGTCCTGTCCAATCGCTGGATAGTAGGGAGTCACACACTAGTGAGGATTGTGAATTAAAAAAAGTGAGAGGGTTATTCAAACAAGCGTGAACAGTTTTTTGGGGTTTCTCAGGGAGTTAACCGCCAGTTATAATGCTCCACTCAGCCTAGATGGTGTGGGAGGATATTTTCTCGTGCTGCATGCAAACCCCCATGAGGGGTAGTAAAACGGGGGGCTTTTACATTTTTTTTTTAACAAAAAGTCAAATGCGATTCAAATTGTTTGATTACTACCCAGTCGCGAGTAAAACTGGCGCTTTAACCGTTTGTTCATATTTGGCACCTTTATTTTTTTTAAATGCTTGAGTCTGTTCTTTGTTTTATTTTTATATAACTTTAAAATTTTTTAGATAAAGGAAAACAAGAGCGATTGTAGTATAGCAAAAGAAAAATTAGTTATTTTAATGAAAAAAATTTCCCTTTTTTATTCCCAATGAAAGCCTGTTGCCCGTGCTCTTCCCCCAAACCTGGGGAAGGGGATGCGAACAGCCCGTGACAATTTTGGAGGGCGAGGTTTGGGGTGAAGCAGTTGGGGACGTTCTGCTCCCCTCTACTCGTGGCGACGATCCCATACCGCAGTTACCGACCACGGCGAGGACCGAGATAGTTCCGTAGAACACAGACAGGAGCGCGACGATCCCGCCGGGCACATCGTACAGCTCGGGGTCTAGAACAATACAGGACAATACAGAACCTGAATTTACGACGATGCCGTAAGAAAGTAGGGCACTCATCCGGTTAAGTCAATTGCGCAGCCTGAAATTTTGTAGGTTACAAAAATTGTTTTGTGGTGCGTTTGAAATTTGTATTGTTTTTTTTTAGTTTATAAAAAAAATTATAAAGATGATAAGAATAGTAAAAGAAAATTGATTTATTTGAATTTTTGGATTATTTGGATTAAGGACGCGTCAACCGTTAGGTCATAATGCACCACTCTAGCCTAAGGGGGGTGGGGAGGAGGGGCCCATGCTGGTCAGAACCAGCCACGGGTAAGAGGAGGAAGGGGGGTTTCTCACGTCGCGGTCGTCATTGTCTTTGTCAGCGTTCGTTGTGTCATTGTCATCGTCGCCGGGGGGTCGTCAAGGGAAGTGGGCAAGGTCCCCGACGACGATTGCCAGAGCTCGCCTCTAGTTTCGGGGAGTAAGATACTCCGCTCTTACTAGCTGATGTTTGCGAGGTGGACTTTTTCTCTTGAATCGCCTTTTACGATTAGAAGAGCCATGCTCTGGGCCAATTCTACCCCAGGCCCAAAATTGAAATTGTTTGATGTGAATAAAATTTGGTTGAACAAATTACTTTGAATGGGAAATTTTAAAGTTTGTCGCCTATATTATATATATATATTTTTTTTTTTTGGGGGGGGGGGGGTTATTTGGATTAAGGACGCGTCAACCGTTAGGTCATAATGCATCACTCTCACTCTAACCTGGGGGTTCTCACGTCGCGGTCGTCATTGTCTTTGTCATCGTACGTGGTGTTATTGTCGTCATCGTCGTCAAGGGGTCGTCAAGGGAAGAGGGCAAGGTCCCCGACGACGGTTGCCAGAGCTCGCCTCTAGATTCGGGGAGTCATATACAACCCTTCTTACTAGCTGATGTTTGCGAGGTCGCTTCGTACGATTAGCAGAGCCATGCTCTTGGCCAATTCTACCCCGCGCCCCCTGGTTCTGGTCCTAGGCAACGCAGGAGGTCCACGGAAGAACAGCAAAGAAACCTAACCTACAACTACATGAGAAACTAGGGTGCTTAACCGGTTAAGTCAAATTGCGCTAACGAAATGAGGTTCGACGGTTAAATTGTTTTCTGAGTTAATAAAATAAAATTTAATGAAGATGATAGTGATACCAAATGAAAAATTATATAATATTTGAATTAAAATTTAAATGTTTTAATGTAGTTTAAATTTGGTCAAACAAAAAAAAATCGAATTCGAAATGTATATATAGTTTGTCGCCGTTTTGACATGACAGAAGTTGTTGATGTTTGGTCGAGATGAAGGCACCTTCATGCAGTACTCTTACCGTCTGACGTGTAGTTGTACAGCAGTGAGGGGTCCGGGTCCAGGGGGTAGGGCGTGAAGTTAGCTCCAGGTGCCCACGTGGTGTTCATGGCTCACCTCCAGGGGCGGCACCTGCAACAAACATTACCAACGATTAGTTTGTTTGGATTAAGGGCGCGTCAACCGTTAGGTCATAATGCACCACACTCTAGCCTAGGGGATGTGGGGAGGAGGGGCCCATGCTGGTCAGAACCAGCCACGTCTAGCGGGAGAAACGGGAGTTCTCACATTGTCATAGTCGTCAAGGGAAAGGGGAGGTGTCCCGGATGACGATAGCCAGAGCTCACCTCTCGTTTCACCTCCCTGTTACTAGCTGATGTTTGCGTGATGGACTTTATCTATCTCCTCGCCTTTTATGTTAACAGAGCCATGCTCTGGGCCAACTCTACCCCGGGCCCAGACGGGGGGTTGTAATTATCAAGTACGGTATCATGTACACCCCCCCCCCCCCCCGCGAACCGCAGCAACTCCAAACACTTTGTGAAGCCGGTCGGATTGGGTAATGGAAATTAATTTGCGGCGCAGTTCGAGAAAATAAACCGTTATTACCACCGATCAAAAGTTCGTTTGAAGTTGGATTAAAATCGTTTATTACTAGATTCGTAATAACTGTGACAGTTCACCAACCCAATATATTACGGGATTATGTTTTAGGTCACTGCTAACTGATGCGAGTGAGGTTGGTCACATTGCTGATCAATTTTCTATTACCAACCTTGTTACATCAGATAAACTTGCGAGCAACTTTAACGTGAAACATTATTTCATGTTCTTTACTTATCTTTTTACATCAACACTATTAAATAAAAACATTACATATTACAGGCCTACACAGACTAAAAACGAAAAAGTATAATAAAACATATTTGTTTAATCAAGAACATTTTAATTATTATTATTATTATTAAGGGCGCGTCAACCGTTAAGTCATAATGAGCCACTCTAGGAGTGGGAGGAGGGGCCCATGCTGGTCAGAACCAGCCACGGGTAGGGGGAGGAAAGGGGGTTCTCACGTCGCGGTCGTCATCGTCTTTGTCATCGTTCGTTGTGTCAATTGTCATCGTCGTCGGGAAGGTCGTCAAGGGAAAGGGAAGGTGTCCCCGACGACGATTGACAGAGCTCGCCTTTTATTTCGGGGAGTTATATACTCCGTTCTTACTAGCTGATGTTTGCGAGGTGGACTTTTTCTCTTGAATCGCCTTGTACGATTAGCAGAGCCATGCTCTGGGCCAATTCTACTCCGGGCCCAGACGGGAGACTACGTAGCTTGAGCAGCTTGTATCAGGCACTCAGGAGTGCAGAGAATGTAGCAGAGCCATGCTCTGGGCCAATTCTACCCCGGGCCCAGACGGGGATAACATTCAGTGTCGAGGGGCAGTGTCTAGAAGAAAACCGTAAGTCACTCGTACGTAGGTCAGTTCTGTTGTTATCCTGCACGAGGCAAACGTATAGACGCACGAACTGAAAGTGATGCATTATACAACACTAGATAGCGTCAGGCATTACACAACTATCCAGTCCTTGAACAAACATCTCAAGCCCCTTGCTTTCCATGCAAGTCTAGCCTATTACTACGCGTAATAGCTGTTCAAAGCTGAAGCGCTAAACTGCTTACATTCTCCACTGAAGAACAAAGACAATTTGCAAGAATTCTAAACGAAAGTAGTTTACGCGTTGACAATGTTGAGCACAAAGGATTCGGCTACACCTACGAGATGAAGGAGGCAAATAATGTTAGAGGCGCCTGTAAATGAAGACGTTGTTTTAATATGAGAGTTTGACAGTGTGTGCTTTTCTCAGCAAAACGTATGAATAGAGACGTAGCACACGGCACACGGCGTACAATAAACTTACACAGGGGATATTACATCTAGAGACAATATGCCTGCCCCCCATCCTCTGATCATGAACAGCGAGGCAAGAGGGAATTGTTTAAACAATGAAAACGTTTCGTGATGGAAGAAGTTTCGATGAAAGTCATGAAAAGTGTCTTATTAATAATGTACTTTTTAAATGTACGGCACGCTTACTGGTTGCGGACTTAAACTTAAACAACGACGTTTAAAACTCTTGAAGCTTGATAAAGATTTTGTCTGTAATTAATGGCAAGCAATCAACGGTCGGTATAGGTATTCAGTAACTTGTGAAACTTTGCTTGGTTTCTCGGGAGTGCTCGACTGAGCTAACCCAGGATCCCAGAACAGAGTTAACTTCAGGGGGGTTAAGTCCACAGATTCACAAAGTTCCCCCACTGCCTCCTAGAGCGCACACAAGAGAGACTTTCTCGGCATTCTTTGCAATTACTTGGATTCCGTTGTATAGAATTTCTTTTTCCAATAATCTGTTGCTTCATAATTTGGGCACAGCCTTGTCCGTGGCTATTCAAGAAATGCAAATCCAATAATTTATTTTGCTGTCACAGAAATAGTCGCACACTATATCATGGGGCAGATGCTCTTTCTGTAACTTTTGCATTCACACTTTTATATCGAGCTGACATATTGTAAGGTTTCAAACATTACTAAAAGGAAATAGTAATAAAAATCATAATAATAATAAAATATTTATTGGTCTATTAATTTGATCATACAATGATATTTAGACAGGTCAGGAAATACATGCTATCAAAATACACACAATGCTTTAAGATAACATGAACTCTTTAACAGAATAAAACGAATTATCAATTAAAAACTTTTTCAAGATTGACTCTTGTTGATCTTCAAGCAGTTGGGTAATTCATTAAAAAGTCCGGCGCCTGCAATATCAGACCACGTACATCATATGTTAAGATGATACGCTTCAATTCTAAAATCGCTTTCTTTTTCTCGTAAAATGCTCATGGCAATAACTATTAGCCGTAGTTAACTGTTCATTATTTAAAACATATAAAATTGAACATAATAAAAAGACCAGGAAGAGTTAAAATGTACAGCTCTTTAAACAACTCTCTGCAGTGAGCTAAGCTGCTAGCATGTGACATGTATCTAATGGCTCTTTTCTGTAACTTAAATAACTGATTGCATGAGGCGACAGCCCCCAGCACGTAATCGCATACTGCAATCTTGACTGGTGTAAAGTGTAAATAAAAGGAGGATTTTACCGACTGGGTAGCTCAAGTCCCTGGTTCAATCCTCGGTCAGGCTCAGGTTTTTTCAAACTATCTCTGATTAGCCTATATATTACTAAACCAACTGCGTGAAACTTTAAGTTTTGCTTCACGATTCAACCTGTTCGTTGGTTATAACAACGAAAGACCAACAAACAAAATATAAATTTCCAGCCCTCATTTCCCCTTTAACAGAAACTTATTTTTCGCGGATTGTTGTGTTCACAAATTAGCTTATGGCTCATTACCCTCAAAACTTGAAATCCCACTCTTAATTCACAACGATGAGAAAACATTGTTCGCTGTCTGAAGAGTTGATGGAATGCAGGTTAATAATCTGTAATGTTATTAAACAAACAATTTTAAAACTCTGAAAACTAATTTCAAAAAACCTTCCTTAAGTTTACAAGCCACTTAATATAATATATTGCGCTATAAGAAGAGAAAATTTAAGATGCAAACAACAAAGAATTGTGAAATCCGGTAAACGCTAATTTTGAAGAATTACGTGCTCGTTCCAACATAATCATTATGTCTAGCCGAGAAAGCATAAGAAACCGTCTCGGAGAAGTGAGTGTATAATTTAATTTCATGTAGAGTGTGTAAAGAAGTAACAGAGACGTGAGAAACTAGGGCGCTTCAACCGGTTAGGTCACATTGCGCCGCCTGGGATATTGAAGGATAATGAAATGAGTTAATGGTGTGTTTGATGTATAAACTTATATATAAGATAAGAAAAGGATAGTGATGATAGTTAGAGCAAAACAAAAATTATTTATTTGAATTGAAATAAATAAAAATAAAAATATGTTGATGAGATGTTTTCGCCGTTATCATATGATAGAAGATCTTAATATCATGATTGAGAGAGATAAAATTGCGTGCGCAAGGCACAAATAATCATATTTGGTACATTCTGCTAGCATATGATGTACGGTTAAAGGTACATCACATGTGCCACATATGGGAACAACCTTTTATCCGTGAGTAAGCCGTGTGCGGCGTATTCGATTTCTGGACAATACCACCTCTTCTCTACGTGAGAGTCAAGATGCAGGAGGGCGAATTTATTACTCACAAATATCAGTGTAAATTATCTTGTGATACACTTTAAACTGATAAGATTTATAACTGTGCATAGTTGTAAGCGAGGGAGTAATTTAATGAGGTTAAGTAATTAGAGACGAGATTACTTGGAAATAGTTGATGCAATTACCACCGTCGCTTTTAATTAGTCGGAGGTGAAAAGGCTGAGATTCCTGAACCTGCATTCCATCCTAGATATCCACAATTCCTAGACGACGGGATATTTGCGAGGTATTTGATTTGTAGGGTTTGGTTGGTTTATAAATCATGGGAGATGATACAGAAGGAAAGGTGCAGGAGAGGGCGATATCAGGATTCCTAGAATCGGTTTGAGAAGATTTTCTTTATCAAGTGTACTAGGCCGCTTCGCAAACGCTTTCTCCAGTCGCGTTGATGGATGAGCTTTTTTTGGTTGAATATTTTTGTCCAGTGATAACTAAATTTTTTGTATACGTGGGATCTCATTACTTTTCAAGTTCCATTGCAAAATAATTGTTTTAAAATATTAGGATAATTTGATAACGTAGTATTAATTGCTATGGTAATACCAGTTAACAATGAAATAGAATATATTATCTCGAGGCCCAAATACTTGCTTTTTGTATACATTAAGTTATAGGTGATTATTGTCAATTTTCTATAGTTATTACTTGTTGACATTACACCTGTAAAAGGCTTATATTTTATTATCTTTTTTCTATGAATTCCACTAGCTAACTTTAAAATAATTCTTTTAAATCACAACATCGCACCATTACCTTAATATTCATGAACATTGTTGCCCCACCCGTCTGATCAAAATCGGCCACAATATCACGAATATATCGCATTAAAAATCGAAACAAATCGTCAAAGTACGATAATATCCATTTAAGAAAATCTACGATTGTACCCCAAACTCCCCTATGATTTTCATCAAGATCGGATACGCCGTTTGTCCGGATGAAAGCGAACAAACAGACAAAAGAAAACGGAGCTATTTTTCGAGGTAAGTGAAATTGAAGTCTTCGCTTCGCTCACCCAATTATACGGGACATAGTTCTGTGTGTATTGAGATGGCAAATTCGTATTTTTAGGAACCATTTATATATTTTTAAAATCATTTCTTTCCCTCTGTTCTATCGGAAAACTTTGTCCCGTGAGATATAATGTAAGTGCCGAGCTCAAATCCTTTACATCTTAAGTTTATTTACAATTTTGAAGTTGTTAATTAATCTTTGTCGTAAGACAACTGCTTTGGCTGCAGAAACCAAGTTTATTAATATCAGCCCTTCAATATTGAATCTAAAAACAAGTGATATGTTTGTTTTGCGAAGTCTAATTAATTAAATCGACACATTAATCGAACTATAGGTGTTAGGTTCAAGAATTCACACTAAAGTAGTTATCTACACTACTTAAAGTAAGGAAAAAATTAAGGTTAAGTTAAGTTAAGTTAGGAAGGAAGGAAATTAATAATTTAATTAATTTTGTCAACAGAATGAGATTAATAATAAGAAGAGAAAAAAAAAAAAACACTCGACACCATGCAGAAATAATAATTTATAACCCTAACGGGGGACATACCCCCAGCCAGAGGTCGCCGCGTCCACCCGGTACGTGGGGGGGGGGGGGGGTTAGGGGGATGGGGGGGGGGGGGGTAATCTCCATCGTGGGTGGACTTCGTAATTTGTAGGTTAGTTTTCCATTACAAATCAACTTGGACTTCAAGATTGAATAATATTGAATTAGTTTATAGATATTAATTAAAATAGTAAAAACTTGATAAATGATACCGAACTAAGATACCGTAACGTCGGAAAAATTAGTCTTCATAAATAAAGATTTGTCTCCCCGACCAAACGACAAGAACATACCACCTATAAAATATATGCAAAGTGTATGCAGTCCAATTAAAAGTGTTGATAATATTTGTTTTTCAATCCTTCTTACTTCGTATTTTCTTTTTATAATTCAAAAATATTTAAAATCACGTTTTCAATCTATCGTAACGACGACGACGTGAGAAACTAGGGCGTTTCAACCGAGGTCACATTGCACCGTCAGTGGAATTGTAAGTTGATGAAACGAGTTAATTAATGGTGTGTTTGATGATATTGTTTTCTAAGTGAATATGTAAGAAAATAAAATGATGGTGGTGATAGTATTAGCAAAACGAATGTTATTTATTTGAATGAACGTAAATAAATATACAATAAATGTGTTTGATGTGAATTAAATTTTTTAAATGAATTATTATGAATGAGAAATTTAGAAAGTTTTTCGCCGTTATCATTCGATAGAAGTTCTTCATATGATTGGGATTTTGGTTTATTTGGATAAGGGCGCGTCAACAGTTTGAACCATTAGGTCATAATGCGCCACTCTAGCTTAGGGGATATAGAGAGGAAGGGTCCATGATGGTCAGAACCAGCCACAGGATAGGTGGTGAAAATTTGGGGTTCTCACGTCTCGGTCGTCATCGTCGTTGTCATCGTTCGTTGTGTCATTGTCATCGTCGTCGGGAATGTCGTCATGGGAAATTGGAGGTGTCCCCGACGACGATTGCCAGAGCTCGCCTCTAGTTTCGGGGAGTAATATACTTCCCTCTAACTAGCTTATATTTGCGAGATGGTTTTTTTTCCCTCGCCTTGTGCGATTAGCATAGCCATGCTCTGGGCCAAATCTTCTCCGGGCCCAGACTGGGGTCTTTAATGATGGTGAAAAGTTCTCTTAATAAAAGGTAAAAGTTTTCAGGCACCGGATCTGGCTGCTGTCAGCTGTAGGCATCAGACTCAGACCTCAGCGAGAGGACGAGTAATTGAAAAACACACTCGGTTTTGTAAAATATTAATTTAAAAGAAAAACACGAGCTCTCAGGACGATCTAGATGGAAATTAATTGGCAGACGTTGGTTGTGTTGAGAGGTTTTGATTGTCCGGATTAATGTGGCCAGCGATGCGTTATTTAAAGATGCTAGACTTTAAAACTCTTAAGGGTTCACTCTCGAACTTATAAACCTCGCAGAGAAATAAACAAGGGACCCAGACCAGAACACTTGTATCAAGGGTTTCACTCTCGAACTTATAAACCTCGCAGAGAATACAAGAGACCAGACCAGAACACCTTGTATCAGGGTTCACTCTCGAACTTATAAACCTCGCAGAGAAATACAAGAGACCAAGATACTTGTATCAGGGTTCATCTCAAACTTATAAACCTCGCAGAGAAATACAAGAGACCCAGAAACACTTGTATCAGGGTTCACTCTCGAACTTATAAACCTCGCAGAGAAATACAAGAGACCCAGAACACTTGTATCATGTTGAGAGTCTTTTGCGTTTCGTTCACACTCTTTTGTCTCGTACGAGATACATATTATCCGACCTTTTAATGCTACACTAGAGGACTTTTAGTTCCTTGCTTGCTATGGCAAACAGAACATATCCTGTTGTTTTAGACTCGTTGGCCTTTTATATCATAATATTGTATCAGCATGATTATAGTTATTTTTAAATCTGCATTAGATATTTACAATCTACGAATTCTTTTTAACATAATATTATATAGGGTTAAATATTCGAATATTTGGGTTTGGTTAACAAATGTCGACTCGGACACGTCGTGAACATTCAGGAGACAATTAAAAATATATTAGCGAGAAACTTGGAAGATTTTGGAATCAAGACGGGTTAGTTTTGTAACTTGATGTTTTACGGTTTGTATATAATAATACACTTTTTAAGTCTGCTAAGTACTGAGCATTTAAAATCTTATAACTATGATCAGTGTTGATGATGATCTTATTGACACTCACAGCCGACGATGACGTGAGAAAGTAGGGCGCTTCAACCGGTTAGGTCATATTGCGCCGCCTGTGATAATAAAAGTTGATGGAATGAGTTGATAATGTGTCTTGATGATTATATTGTTTTCTAAGTGCATATATAAGACAAAATGATGCTAATGACAGTAATAGCAAACAAAATAACTTTATTTGTATGGTAATAAATAAATAATTATTATTATTATTATTATTATTTATTTTCAATTTGCAACGTACAGTTTTAGACCATATACAGAGCATATTATGGCACAAGAATAAAAGGGCATCTCCCCATAACACAAAAGTGTCTTGCCACTATTTACTACATTATTAATTACATTAATAAATTAACACATAATGCAGAACAAACAAATTTATAAATTAAAATTATATCTAAAAGTTATTAACTAAATCAGTTATAAATAATATACATTGCAGAGCACATTACATTTTATTTTTTTATTTATTTTTTTAATTTTTCAATTCTCAATTTAGCAATGTGAATCTTATAATATAATGAACAGCTATTCTAAAATCTAAAGAAGTTACTAGTTATAAAATTATATAAATTAGGTGAACAATATGCCAACTAATGCGTATACAATTTTGGTATTTCCCCAGAGAACTGTACACTTACTAGCAGGCCATATGGCTATGAGAATGAAGGAAGGAAATGAAGGAAATGTGTTTGATGTGAATAGAATTTTGTTAATATGAACACAGGTATGGGTGTAATTATTTCACTCACATTAACGAGGCTCCCGTGAACCGTCTTATATTTTTATCGTGGGGCGCTAAAGTCTTCAGTCTTTCATATTTTGTATAATTCTTTATAAGAAGTCATTTATGCTTGAACTGTCTCGGAAAATGTTATTTCAAATTGGTGAAATTACTTTGAATTCGTCGTGGGAGTCGGCCGGGTTAAGAGGGTATAAGGGAGGGCGAGGGGGACACTCCTTGTAATTCCCCAGAGAATCAGCGGCTTAGGCTCCTCCAGATGACGTCACATTCCACGTCACGAACTGTTTGAGAGGATTTATCCGTCACTTCACGTTTCTGTAGCTCGAACTCGATGATATAACGATTTGGTATCCATTAGACTACGAAAGTGAAATAATATGCTTAATTTGACACCATATGAGTTTCATTGACTATACTAGAGCTTATTTGGATTAAGGGCGCGTCAACCGTTAGTTCATAATGCAGCACTCTAGCCTTGGGGATATGCGGAGGAAAACCGTCATCACCGATTTTGGGTCGTCAAGGGTTAGGGGGAGATGTTCCCGGCGACGACTGCCAGAGCTCTCCTCTAGTTTCAGGGAGGAATACACTACCCTAATTACCAGCTGATAGTTGCAGAATGAACTTTACCTCTCTCCTCGTCTTTTACGATTAGCAGAGCCATGCCCTGGGCCACATTTTTACAAAACTAGCATAGGAGTAAAACAATTTGGTTTATTTGGATTGAGGACGCGTCAACCGTTAGGTCATAATGCACCACTTTAACCTAGGGGGGGGGGGGGAGGAGCCCATGCTGGTCAGAACCAGCCACGGGTAAGGGGAGGAAAGGGGGTTTCTCACGTCGCGGTCGTCATCGTCTTTGTCATCGTTCGTTGTGTCATTGTCTTTTGTTTTTTATTTGGATTAAGGACGCGTCAACCGTTAGGTCATAATGCACCACTCTAGCCTAGGGGGGGGAGGAGGGGCCCATGCTGGTCAGACCAGCCACGGGTAAGAGGAGGAAAGGGGGGGTCCCACGTCGCGGTTGTCATTGTCTTTGACATCGTTGTCATAGTCGTCGGGGAGGTCGTCAAGGGGAGAGATGAGGTGTCGCTGACGAAGATTGCCAGAGCTAGTCTCAAGATCCGATGAGTAATATACTACCCTTCTTACTAACTGATGTTTGCATGATGGACTTTTTCTCTTGAATCGCGATTAGCAGCACCATGCTCTGGGCCCAGACGGGGGGGGGGGGGGGGGGCAGACGGAATAGGAGTAAAAGCGGTAAAAGTAAATGACGTGAGAAACTAGGGCGTATTGCGCCACACTTGATATTGAAAGTTAATAAATTGAGTTTGTTGTGTGTTTCATGTTTTATATTGTTTTTTAAATTGACACATGAAAAGAAAATGAAAGAGATGATAGTGATATAGCAAAAAATTTAATTATTTGAGTAAATAATGAAAAGAAAAAAAATGTTTTTACTATTTCTAAACTAATTTTCGTTTTGTTATAACAATTGCTTCGAAATTGTTTATTTTTTATTGTTCAGTACAATCGTTTGAAAATGTACTTCCAAAGTAGTTCCCAACCCAATCGTTGAACACAGAACCAAAGTCAAAATATTGCATACACTGTCAGATTCGATATTAATTAGTCTAATAATACAGTTTGGAAACGGAATGTGAGTTTTATGTGTACTGGTTGTTGAGTAAACCATTGAATCTTTTATGTAGAAAAACAATTTTATAAGCACCTTTTAGTCAGTCTGTCTGTCTGTGTCATTTCTCAGGATAATAACCGAACTTGGCGTGCATTGAATTGTTGACATTGCCTTCATCAAGGATGCAACGAAATGTTTTTGTTTGACCCTGGTGATGAGAAAGCAAGTCAAGCCTCATGTTTTTGCTTCAACCCGGCACCTCCACCAATGTGTTGGATATCATCGTGTTATTTGTGTTGTCGGGACCGCCACATAAACTCTTCAAAGCAGGACTTAATGCGGTTTTCTTGTACAGTCTAGTGGTTGTGCAGCTTCGCTCCTTGTGTGAGTACTCGTGCACCGGGATTTACTATTGAATACGACGCATTTTCCACTCACAGTTCAGCTGGACTAAGCAAACTATCGGAGAACGACGACTTGAGCAACTTGGGCGCTTCAACCGGTTAGGTCATATTGCGCCGCCTGTGATATTGAAAGTTAATGAAATGAAGTAAAGGTGTGTTTAATGATTATATTATTTTCTTAGTTTTTTAAAATAAAAATACAATTTTAGGTGATAGGGTCCTCAAGTGTTTCAGTCATGATTGCCTGGAGCGGAGGACGAACCACGACCTCTGAACACATAGTCTCTGTCAGTATTGTGCACGCGAGTCCATCTCTCTACATCAGAGTACAGCAATCACCACGAAGCAGGGAATGTCTGTACATTACTGATATTACTGCGTCTCGTCATGCCCCCCATACAAATGAGGGATGAGATCCAGAGAGGTTACTGCAAAACTATGTTAAACAGAGAACCTGAGATGAAGATTATGTTAAAGTTCCGCTAAACTCATTTGGGTATGAGTTCCTCCGTTGGAACTTCTATATCGGTCCGTATTATAAGCAGAATAATACTTTATCATATCGTTATTATTATTCATTTGATTTTAAACGTAAAATAAAGAAAAAAAAGTAATGTTTTTTGTTAATTTGGATTAACGACGCGTCAGCCGTGAGCTCATAATGCACCCACTCTAGCCTAGGGGATATGGGAAGGAAAGTCCCATGCTGTTCAGAACCAGCCATGGGTATGGGAGGAAGGGGGTTCTCACGTAGTGGTCGTCATCGTCTTTGTCATCGTTGATGTTGTCATTGTCGTCTTCGTTGTGGGGGAGGTCTTCAAGGGGGGGGGAAAAGGTCCCCGACGACGACAACCAGAGCTCACCTAAGTTTTGGAGAGTAGGTGGAACTTACTAGGTTGGTATAAAAACGTAGACTTCGCTACAGGATTTAGTACGCCCGTACACGTGCGTGTTAATCTTACCCTCAGAAGATCATTAGACCAGATTGGAACATTGGGCTTATGGTTTAGACCGAGGGTGCGCCCGATGAGGGTGTATCATGCAGGGTGCGCACCACGAGGGCTCTGAGGGGAGGACATAGAGAATGAGGTTAAATTTTGGAAAAGGAAATGAGCCGTGGTATTGAGACTTTTTTCCCATCCCCTTCCCCGTATCAAGAATTTCCCGGTTTCCTCTGAAATATATTGCTAGTGTTCTTGTTGCACAGTTGTGATTTTTCATATCGTACAACTTATATTAAAACCGTACGAGTTTCGTTTTTTTATATTGTTCAAAATCTGAACTATAGAAAATTGGAACACCAGCTTTAATAGTTTACAAGGAAGTAAATATTTCAAATCAAAATTTTCAATATTGTGATCGAAATTCCGACGATTTCACAAATTTATATTTCATGTTTACTTGCAACAACACAAATTGTCATGACAATGTTTCTTTGCTATTTAAGAGTTCTCAATTTAAAACTTCAACATATAACTACTATGTTCATTTTATTTACGGTCTTTCATTTTGATCTGGGAATTTTTTTAAATTGTTGTCACAAAATAATTTGAGATTAAAACCCATCTCGTTAAACCCCATAATTTCTACTATAAAAGAGCTTATTGGCCCGGAACAATATTAAAATGTCAATTAAAAACTTATGATCGAGGCCACTACTTTTCTTAGAAACCTATAATTAGTTTCAAGGGTACTAATGTGTTTAAACCTTCGGTGCGGATGTGTATTCCAACGAGTGGGTTAAATATTATGCATCATTATTAACTAGGGGTCAGCCCCTTTAAGGAGTATTATTTTGATTCATTAAGTCCTATTTGGATTGTTTGGATTAAGGGCGCGTCAACCGTTAGTTCATAATGCCTCACTTGGGGATATGGGGAGGAAGGACCCATGCTGGTCAGAACCAGCCACGGGAAGGGGGAGGAAAAAGGGGTTTCACACGTCGCGTCATTGTCTTTGTCATCGTTCGTGGTGTCATTGTCGTCAACGTCGTCGGGGAAGTCGTCAAGGGAAGGGCAAGGTCCCCGACGACGACTGCCAGAGCTAGCCTCTATAGTTTCGGAGAGTATACCCCCTCTTACTAGCTGATGTTTGCGAGGTGGACTTTTTCTCTTGAATCGCCTTGTACGATTAACATAACCATGCTCTGGGCTAATTCCACCCCGGGCCCAGACGGGGCATTGAAGAAGTAAATAGCTTTTTGGTACGCATGCTATCGTAATTAATTTTCAATCTTGGCCTTTTTTATCACCTCTAATCGATACTTTAAAATATGTCGTCTGAAAGTTTGCTGAATGAAAGAGAAAGTAATACAACAGTTAAATAAATGTTAACTTCTTTGTGCGGGACGAGCCAACCTGTCAGACGACGTGAGAAACTAGGGCGCATCAACCGGTTAGGTCATATTGCGCCCGCCTGTGATATTGAAAGTTAGTGAATGAGTTTAAGGTGTGTTAGATGATTATATTGTTTCTAATGTTTAAAAAGAAAAGAAAATTATGGAGATGATAGTAATATATTTTTTTGTAAAAAAAAAAATGAAATGTGTTTGATGTGAATCAAATATAAATTGATGAGTTTTTAAAGATAAATTTGAAAGGTTTTAGCCCGTTTCATATGAAAGAAGTTTTTCTGAGTGATTGGGGGAGATCAAAAATTTCGTGATCATATTTGGTTGAATCATATCAATGTACACTTATGAAAAATTCGATTTTTAGTGATGATTTTGTTTGTATTGTTCAACACAAATTCGCCTTCCACCTCTGAAACAACGTTTGATGATCGATTTGTTTTGTCAGGTGGAACAAAAAATGTTGTACCGGCGGACAAAAAAATCTTACGTCTAAGTCTATAGGTAGGTAGAAAGAGAGTTAAGCGATATTTGGCCGAAGTGTCATCACATTGTAAGTGACGATAACATTTCATAGCTCATAAAGCTGAACGTTTTACTGCTGAAAGTGGAACCATCATTCCACGCAACCTATCAGTTTAGAGTGGGTTTTGTCAACACATAACTTTTGGACGACAAGTGAAGCGAAAATATAGGCAGCTCTGGCTCAGAATTATAGAAAATTTGATCCAAGAAGTTTTTTATGATGTATTTTTTATAACCACACATAAAAAGTGTAATTATTTTTTTTCATTCTGTATAGTGGTTTAGTTCCACTATAAGTTACGAGGTTCTTGACATTTAAACCACATTTGATAACGTTCCAAAACCTTTATAGGACAACAAAGGGCAAGTAATTTATTTGAAGTGCTTTGGCCTGTTAGTTAATTAATGCATGTGGATCTGGCAACCACGCATAGCCAAGGGTAAAACAGGGTTATATCAGCACCGTATGGCGTATTACAAGAGTTGGCCTGCAGGCCAGAGCAATATAATATGATCATTTTCTCAACAATTTCTCTGTACAAAAGTGATCACATTTTCAGAGGGTGTACTTCAGAATAGAATTAAATCGACACATGGTTACTTTACAAACCGACGATGTGAGAAACTAGGGCGCTTCAACCGGTTAGGTCATATTGTGCCGCCTGTGATATTGAAAGAGTTTCTTGTGTGTTTGATGATTATATTGTTTTAAAGGTTTTCAAAAGAAAGAAAACGATGATAAAAGAAATAGAAGAAGAAAAAAAATTGTGTACAAAAAAAAAAAAAGAAATGTTTTTAAAAATTTATAATTAACAACACTTTGGTTATTTGCCCCACACACCCCCAAAAGTTTTTTGATACAAATATGTTGGGCTTATCAAAGAAATTTTTTTTTTGTAAAAGGTAAATCAAACGTGATAACCCCAACAAATTCAAGGCTCTTGTTACATTTTAAAATAATGTTGACTTCATTACCATAAAACGTGTACACGAACAAATTACCTTGACCCTTTTATTTTGTCCTCAATTTTCTTTCGTATTTAATATATATTTTTCCTGTTTTGGTCCCTACGCTAGGTTGAGCCGCGTCATCGACCTTTTTTACAATCCGAGTTAACTCAACCAATTACTTCATGACGGTCTTTGCATTTTAAATCTTCTTTCGGAAAACCCCAAACCCCTTTCTTAAAGTAATTAAAGTTTAAAGGGAGGGTTTTTATAATTTTCTTTACACCCCATCTTTACTTGTAACGTTTTCGCCTTAAAAGACTCGAGTTTTCCCCCAAATCTAAAAGAGGAAAAAACCCCGCGACCACAGCTTTCGTTCCAGCAACGGTTGCTAAAGCCAAGTGATGAACCCTAGGGAAACTTCACAGGAGTTGTAAACACGTGACTTCTAGTCGTGCGAGTATACGAGATCACATGAAGGTGCTTTTAAAATCCAAGTTTAGCCTCAAGCGACCGATTCACCTTTGAGTTTAGTTCGTACTGAGAAATTTTTAAAATTTATTTAACTGACTAAAAAAAGATGACTTTAACGAATCCCATAGAAGACAAATAGTGTTTAGTTTATTGGATGAAAGGACACGTCATAATGCCCACTCTAGCCTAGGGGATATGGGAGAGGGACCCATCTGGTCAGAACACCCACGGGTAAGGGGAGGCAAGGGGGTTCTCACGTCGCGGTCTTTCATTGTCTTCGGTTTTTTGGATTAAGGACGCGTCAACCGTTAGGTCATAATGCACCACTCTAACCTAGGGGGGGGGGGGGAGGAGGGGCCCTGCTGGTCAGAACCAGCCACGGGAAAGAGGAAGGAAAGGGGGTTCTCACGTCACGGTCGTCATTGTCTTTTTTCATCGTTCGTGGTGTAATTGTCGTCACCGTCGTCGAGGGGTCGTCAAGGGAAGGGACCCAGCGGTCCCCGACGACGATTGCCAGAGCTCCCCTCTATTTTTCGGGGAGTATAATATACTCCACTCTTACTAGGTGATGTTTCCCGAGGTGGCTTTTCTCTGAATCGCCTTTTACGATCAGCAGAGCCATGCTCCTGGCCAAATTCTACCCCGGGCCCAGACGGGGAAGACAAATACCAATACACAAAACTACAATTCCCCAATAATAATTATAAAAATAATAATAATAATAATATAAAAATAATAATAATAATAAAAATAATAATAATAATAAAAATAATAATTAAAAACAATTTATTGGTCGGACATTTTGCCGCGTCGAATCTGCTTTAATTGCTTTTTTTGCCACACAGTTGGGCTGAAACCCTCAAAAGCAATTAAAGCAGATTCGACGCGGCGAAATGTCCGACCCAAAAAATTGTGTTAATTATTTACCGGGCCGCGAAAGCCTTAAATTTGAAATAATAATAATAATAATAATTGTTATTATTATTATTTTTATTATTATTTTATTATTATTATTATTATTATTATTATTATTATTATTATGATTATTATGATTATTATTATCTTTGCTTGTAGCAATTAAACTAGCCATCCCGAGTACTAGTGTTATTTCAACTACAGTGTTGTCGCTAAAAAAAAAAATAAATAAAAAAATAAATAAACCGCGTATAACGCTGCAAATGGGTTTCGTGAATTAATAATTAAATAATATTTAGAAGTATGATTTACAAATGGTCGGTGTTCAAAAGAGTAACACGTCATTTATGTCAAGACGGAAATAATTAATTTTAACGATGTAACTGGTAATAATATTATACCTCAGAAATATATCATTTTGAAAGTCAACGGTGAGAAAGAAGAATTAATTATTACGATCACAGCCTTTCAGTAAACGAGGCAATATTCTCTTTTATTAAACAAAATTAATTAAATATCACACAATGGCACAGCAGAAAAATACAGTCACACAATGCTTTAAGGTAAAGTGAAAGCTTCACTTTAAGTTTCTTAATTTTCTGTGCTTTCATATTTCAATATTATATTTTGATAACTAGCGTCGTCCGCGGTGGCTCATACGAACATCCCAGGTCCGAACCGTATACATCGAGGATCGCGGGTTCGAATCCCGTATAAGGCATGGACTTTTGTAATTATTGTCCACCACGTATCACCACTTATCGTCTCGAATAGCAATAACGTAATAATAGAAAAGTTAAGCAACAAAGTTCAAATCAATTCATGCATTGATAATTAATGACATAATTCAAATGTTAACATTTTAAAGCGATAACTGACTTGTCATTGTTATTTATGCCATGTTATAACTAGTGTAGAACATTCACTGATCAACTAATAGATTTGCAAGTTAGAACTAGATTTAATTTATTTCGACAGCGAACCTAATATAACTCGTGGCTGTGTCGGGGTTGACGAATGTTTGCTCTGTAAAATTAGGTCACAGGTCCGAACACCCACCATTCATTCCGTTATATTTGCACAGAGTAGGTATTTCGTTATTAACTTTCATGTATGCATAATATCGATTATATGGAGTAAAATAGTAATTAGGAGGGACATTTTGTCGTCATCATTTGGACACAAAAACTGATACGTTGAGTATTTATCACTATTCAAACATATATTTGATAAAAGCTTATTAGTTATTAGTTAGAGTTTATTGAGTAAAAGAAAGTTTTTGTTTTGTTTTTTGGGATTATGGCACTTCAAAAGTTAGGTTATAAAAGAAAGGAATCTTTTTTCAATATAACCATGGAAAAGATCTAAAGAGTGAAAGGTGACCCATTCAAATGTCCCTTGGCAGTTTCCTAAGAGAGGATATACAAAAATCCGTTTTAGTTTACTTGGATTAAGGGCGCGCCAACCGTTAAGTCATTATGCGTAACTCTTTAGAATGGGATGTGGAAGGAAAGTCCCATGCTGGTCTGAACCAGCCACGAAAGGTGATGGAAAGGGGGGAGGGGGGGAGGGTTCACGCCGTGGTCGTCATCGTAGGGGAAAACATGAACATTTTCCCTTGGCTGGTTTCCCACAATAAATTATAAACAAAATACATTAAAAATAAATTCCTGCTAATTGACCTGTGTTGGAACCCCGCGCAGTGCAGTGTAGCCCCACTCATATCAGCGCCCACAGCCTCTTACAGTGTACTTAAGACGAGCAGCAGTGAGCATCAAGTCCTAGTGCAACAATTACATTGCAACTCAAATACAGCGCTGTGGTGTTTGTTGATTAGCTGGGTAAGTGGGGCCCTCTTAGACTCCCCTCTGTGTTAGTCAGGTACTGGGGGGGGGGGAGGGGGGTCACAGAGAGAGGGCGAGGGGGCAAACCACGAGCTTTCAAGTAATTGGTGAACATAAAAACAAAACTTAAAACAACTGTAATTGCATTCTAAATTGTTTGTATCTTAGGATATGAAGGGAAAATTTTCTAAAATGCTATAAAAAGTTACTTTGAACCTGTTTCTATACACTCGAAATGTATGTCTAAAAGTAAACTTACAAATAAAATACTTTTTAAAAATTGAGTCCAAAAAATCCGAAAGGTTTCTAGGCCTAAGTTTAATTCTTGAGGCGAGTGAAAATTTTTTTTTCCAAACACAAAATGTTTAATGTGCCATGTAGTTGGCATTACGTTTTGCTTTATTTGGATTAAGGACGGCGTCAACCGTTAGGTCATAATGCACCACTTTAGCCTAAGGGGGGGGGGAGGAGGGGCCCCTGCTGGTCAGAACCAGCCAAGGTAAGGGAGGAAGGGGGTTCTCACGTCGCGGTCGTCATTTTCTTCGTTATCGTTCGTGGGTGTCATTGTCGTCATCGTCGTCGAGGGTCGTCAAGGAAGGGGGCAATGTCCCCGACGACGATTGCCAGAGCTCGCTTCTAGTTCCGGGAAGTAAAATACTACCCCTTTATACTAGCTGATGTTTGCGAGGTGGACTTTTTCTCTTGAATCGCCTTGTACGATTAGCAGAGCCGTGCTCTGGGCCCAAATTCTACCCCGGCCCAGACGAGGTTACTCAAGCTTTGGAAAAAATTCAAATAAAACTCTTTGACGGCCTATTTACTATTTACGGTAGCCAAGTTGCTAAACAATATTCTGAAAAAGTTCTTTGCTCGCGACAAACACACATTCTAGCGTGAGACCACAGTGCAACCCACAACCACATGGGACAACATAGATACATAGCTTCAGAGTGATCCATAATAAACCTCTGCAGTCTGCTTTAAAACCGGGTTTATCGTCTGAGCTCATCCAACAGTCTTAGAATAAATAAACAAACAAATACATTCAATTCAATTTATATAGTTTCGTTGCATTGGTAATCCAGTCTTGCCCCGCTCGGCGCTGTTAAGTTCCTAAGCAAGGAATAGCAAACTGCTTGGTATTAAAACACCCGAGTCGGTCCTCGCTCTGTCTCCCCGTAACGTAAGAGATAAGGAGAAGATAAGACTCCACGGGAGGATGGATCCTCCATATATTGAAAAGCAAACATTTACAGGTTTCAGACATAGCTCTAAACCGATAACCATCGTGATTTGTTTGTTTATTTGGATGAAGGGCGCGTCAACCGTTAGGTTATAGTGAGCCACTTTAGCCTAGGGTAGGGGGAGGAATGTATAGATTCTCACGTCGCGGTCGTCATCGTCGTCGTCATCATCAGGGAGATCGTGAAGGGAAAGAGAAGGTGATCCTAGGACGTTTGCCAGAGCTCGCCTCTAGTTTCGGGGAGTAATATACTACCCTTCTTAATATAGCTGATGTTTGCGAAATAAACTTTTTCTCTTGAATCACCTTTTACGATCAGCAGAGCCATGCTCTGGGCCAATTCTACCCCGGACACAGACGGGGGCAAACGTAATTAAACACATTTTTATTTTTTATAAAATTGTTTCACACGAATAGTTGTCGTAATAGTCTGACTAGGTCTCGAACCCAAAATCTCCGGCAGATAGTTAGGGAGGAAGAAAGAAGGAAGACATTAATGTAGGTTCCAAGATTGATACATGCTATTGATACATAATAGAGAAGTGTGACGACAACGTGAGAAACTAACCGGAAGGTCATATTGTGCAACCTGAGATAATATTGTAAGCTAATGAAATGAGTTTATGGTGTGTTTGATGATTATATTGTTTTCTTAGTTTATAAAATGATGGTGATGATAGTAATATAGCAAAAGAAAAAAGAAATACGATTTATTTGAATGGAAATAAAAAATAATGGAAATGAGTTTGATGTAAATTGCATTTTGTTAAATAAATTACTTTGAATGAGAAATTTTTAAATTTTGTCGCCGTTATCATATGATAGAAGTAGGGCTGTGCGAGTAGAGGTTTGACAGTCGGGTCGGGTTCGTGTACTAAACTGCTTCGGGTTTAGGTCGGGTCGGGTAGGGAAAAGAAGGCCTTTTCTGCATCTGCTTTTAAAAAATGAATATTGAATTTTACTTGTGAAAAACCTCCCCCTGTAAATTTTCTATTGTAGGTATTTATAATTTGTATTAAATTAAAAATTGTCAGGACCGGCACCTCCCCCAAAAAATCCTGGACCGGCCACCTCCACCATCCTGAAAATTATATTATTCGTTTGTTACACGAAAATCGGTACCTCGTTTGACAATCGCGTCAGTTCCCAAATACCCGACCCGATTCGTAATTTTGTTTACCCTCACATCACTTGTAAAACCCATGACTTGGGCGTGGACGAGCCCCGGGTATATTTCTATAACCGCGCCCTTCATGCATAGAGACCCGGACAGCCCTTTTACTCATAACAAGTCAAAATACTGTAGTTTTTTTTTGGTTTATTTGGATTAAGGACGCGTCAACCGTGGGTCATAATGCACCACTCTAGCCTAAGGGGGGGGGGAGGGGGCCCATGCTGGTCAGAACCAGCCACGAGTAAGGGTAGGAGGGGGGTTTCTCACGTCGCGGTCGTCATCGTCTTTGTCATCGTTCGTTGTGTCATTGTCATCGTCGTCGAGGGGTCGTCAAGGGAAGGGGGCAAGGTCTTCGACGACGATTGCCAGAGCTCTCCTCTAGTTTCGGGGAGTAATATACTCCTCTTCTTACTAGCTGATGTTTGCGAGGTGAACTTTTCTCTTGGATCGCCTTTTACGATTAGCACAGCCATGCTCTGGGCCAATTCTACCCCGGGCCCACACGGGGAACGAACCCCATGCATATTTTCTATAACCGCGCCCTTCATGCATAGAGACCCGGACAGCCCTTTTACTCATAACAAGTCAAAATACTGTGGTTAAACAAACATTACTCATTTTCAGAACTTTTTAATTATTTTTAAAAGTTTTCAACTCGAGTAAAGCGAATCTTAATGTACCTTTGTTTGACTTATTCACATAAAATTTTCAACTTCTTGATAAGAATCTTTTATTTCTTTAATTGCTATAGTTGAAAACTACTTATAAACCAGGGTGCAACACAGAAAACTACAATTATTATAAATGAGAAATAAAGTTTATGAAGCAGAGATTGTTTTTCAGCGCCAGAACTAGCGAGTCTGCTTTTATAGCCGGGAAAACACGAACACCTCAAGTTTAGTTTGGTGAGAGATAAATCAGAAACGACGTTTATTGTTCTTCAAACCTCCACAGAGTTGGTTTAACGAGTCTGTCTCACTCCGCTCACATGTTTCAATGCTTCAGTATCATTTAAACGAGTTTTCCATCCACAGATGAATTTCTACCGAAAATGTTGATTCGGGCATTGATATAACCAAATGTAATTATTACATACGTTCGTTGACTTTCTATTCAAATGAAAACGCGTTTAGGATAAAAGGAAAGAGGGTGTACTGTGCAAATGAGTTTGATTAATTAAAGATAAATAGGGGTTGAATACCTACCTTAAGTAAACGTCAGCCTGGCTGTGATGTTTGTTGCTCTGGTGTGTTTTAGTAATATTTTAGCTTTGAAACGGATGAGTTTCATGAAGATGAATATTAGCATGCTTCGTTTGCAAAATAAAACAAGTCATCACTGGCGCAAACTTCCTCACGATAAGAATGTATGTGTACCTTATAATATATATTATACACCTTCATTCCTAAAAAAGTTAATTTCAGGTAATAATAAAAAAATAAATTTGAATATGCAAATACATATTCCATTTACATTTCAGTGTTTCGACAGACAAAAACATATATCGTGATCCGGGGTGTGATGGACAGTAGCAATTCAGGGATAAAACAGGACAGTCTGTAATAATACTCTATGAATATGTTTTTATTAAATGTGATAAATGTAGGTATGAAACTACATTATGTCATTGTTGAAATGTATATCTCAGATTATCAAGACGTGAAATGAAAAACAATAAATTATAAATAATAACCTACTCTCTGTAAAAGTAACCCAAAAGTCTTTTGAGCAGTATACAGAGACTTTCACTGTGGCAGTATACTGTGAACAATAAAGTATCTAAAAGCAATGTTGCGTTGTGATTTTGCAATGTTTTAGCATTACTGTGTTCTACAATAGCCTCAAAAATGTTATCTGGTACATAACAATAGAATTAATATAGTGCTGTCCTGACTTAGCCCCTCAAATGCCCCGTTTCATCACAAAAAATAGGGCACTCCTGTTGATTTGATAAAATCTATCAAAAATAAATCAGGTAAAAAAAAATATATATAAAACTTGCTTGATAAAGTAAAATCAATCAAAAATAAATCAAGTAAAAAAAAAATATATATAAAACTTGCTTGATAAAGCCAAAGTTTTAGTTAGCCAGGATCACCCTATTATTGTTGTGCCTTAGGAACTATACAAATACCAAACAATTAATTCATGAAGTTACGACCGAATCAACCGATAGGTCATAATGCGCCACTTTAGACTAGGAAAGGGGAGTTTTCACGTCGCGGTCGTCATAGTCTGTCATCGTTCGTGTTGTCATTGTCGGCGGCGTCGGCGGCGATGTTGAATATTAATTAAAGATGCGTGAATGTTAATAAATTAATGTATGCATGTTGAATAAGCTGTGGGGCGTAAGAACTTATTTTAAATTGAAGGGTGGTGCGGGAATAGCTGTTAGCAATGGTGGTTTGCATACGGATTGGTGGGAGCGACGTGAGAAAACGTGAGAAACAAGAGCGCTTCAAAACCCGGTTAGGTCATATTGCGCCGCCTGTGATAATGAAAGTTGAGAGAGATGAGTTATTAGATTGTTTTTTAAGTGTATAAATAACAAATAAATTGATGATAATGAAAGTAATAGCAAAATAAAAGTTATGTATGTAAATGAAAAGAAAGAAAAGAAAGAAATGTGTATAGTGTGAATTGAATTTTGTTAAATAGATATCTATGGATGAGAAATGTAGAAAGTTTAAGATATCCGTGAGTTAGACGTGTGTGGCCTATACTAATTCCAGACAATACACGACGCAGGACGCAGGAGGACGAACTTTATTAGTCAGTGTGGGCATCCGAAGTAAACCGTGATGTGTTTTTACCAATTCTGTGTTTTAGCCACACGAATGACCCAGAAATGTCGGACAATCACTAACTATATTTTATTACCACCGAGTCTGTTTCTTTCCAACATTGTTTGAATTCACAATTACAACACCGCTGGTTTATTTGTTGTTGCATCTAAAAACAGCGCGCTCGTTGGCATATACGATGCTGTTGTTACAATATATGCAACTCGAAATTAAATTGTTTTAGACGTTATCCAACGTATAATTTCTTTTATTCGCCATATTTCACCTCCTCCACTGACTTAATTTCCTCAGTCATAAATAATAGAGTAAGCATTATTCAAAAACATAAGTGTACACAGTATGTTCGAGATAATTTAGAGAGTTATTTAGTGTGTAGTTCATGTAACAACTTGAAAGTAATAAATTACATTCGTCGCACTAAAAACAGCAATAAACCCTAACTAGTTCTTCTCTTGTAGCTGGTAATTAGCCCGAACTAACGTTGCTCACTAGTTTTACAGGGAGACCAGCAGCTTACCTGGGAGCAGGTCAAACCAGTGAGAGCATCACTTTGAAGCGAGGGCGCGTCAACCGTTATGTCATAACGTGCCACTTTAGTCATGAGGATGTGGGGAGGAAACACAGACAGTCAAAGGCAAGTGGTGGAAGGGCGTGGTTCTGTTACGCCGTTGAAATCTTTGTCATCGTTCGTATCGTCGTTGTTGTCGTCGTCGAAGGGGGAAGGGGTCGTCGTGGGGTCCCTGGCGACGACACAACAGAGCTCGCCGCTATGTTGGACCGAAAAACGACGACGTGAGAAACTAGGGCGCTTCAACCGGTTAGGTCATATTGCGCCGCCTGTGATAATTAAAGTTCATGAGATGAGTTATTGCAGGTGTGTTTGATGATTAGATTGTTTTCTTGTGTATATAAATAACAAAATAAAATGATGATGAAAGTAATAGCAAAATAAAAGTTATGTATGTGGATGAAAAAAAAGTAAAGAAATGTGTATGGTGTATTTTTTTTAAAAATAGATTACTATGAATGAGAAATTTAGAAAGTTTGTCGCCGTTATCATATGATAGAAGTTCATCATATGATTGGGAGAGATCAAATTGCATGCGCAAGGCATCATATTTGATACATCCTGCTAGCATATGGTGTACGGTTAAAGGTACATCTCATGTGTTACATCTGGTAATAACCTTCTCTCTGGTTAAGGGGCTAAAAAACCCCAAAAATTATTTTTTACCACGTGATCTATAGTACAATACTACACTAAAATGACCGTTTAAAAAATCATATCTTGTAACTGTGATTTAACACGAATTTTTGAATTTTTTTGATCCAGAAATTTGCGAAAATTGGTATTTTGGGAAATTTCTTAAATCGGCTTTAACCTGCTTCTTTTTTGGTCCACATTAATACTAGACCATAGTACCAAACTAAAATGACCCTTTATAACATCGTGTCTCGAAACTGTGCCCAAATATACCCTCAAACACGCAAAAATATGCATTCCAAAATCACACCCCATCTTGGTTATCAGCATATTTTGACCGAACTACTTGCCCAAATTACAAAACAAAATATAGAGAATTTACAGAAAAGGCTGTAGAGAACGTCAATAATAACCAATATTTTTTTCTACCAAAATCCTCCAAGGTCACGGGGCATAAAGATCGTCCCCATGTTATTTCTTATGGGAGATTTTTGCCGATGGGACCTAGCTCTAAAAATGTCATGTTTGACAATTTTTCAGTAGGTCATGGTGGCCCCAATAATTTTTCTGTTGATTGCTTAATTCATTACTAATTAGCCTGAATGAAATATATTTTTTGAGTCTAGCGGTTAAATACCCCTTTAAGAGATATCTGTAAGTTAGACGAGTGTGGCCTGTACGAATTCTGATTGACTCGCGGCAGTCTCGCTTCTAATTGTTGGTAGCCTGTTCTGACGCAACCTGTTGCATAGTTCAGTAACTGTTGCGTGCTTTGCTGCGTGCACAAGCTCCTTGCAAGACGGAGGTTTCTCTCCCGCCAGTCACAGCGTCTGAGGTCCTTGAATTAACTTATACAACCACGTCTGTACATTAGGAAAAACTTCGGATCGGATTTCTCAAACAACGAAGGAAAAATTAAATTAATAAATGAATGAATGAATCTAGTCAATACTGTAAAATTATAAACGGAGCTTACGTAAACTGCTAAATATTGTACCATAACAGAAATGATATACTGCTTTGTCTTAGGTACAAGTAAGGCCTCTAAATGTATGCACCTCTACTATAAACAATTTTAGATCTGTCGGAATAAACAAACTTCAACTATTTCCGTTTTTATATAAGTTAACAGCCAATGGCTACACAATCTCATAAAAAACAAATTTTGAAAATGAAAACTAAAACTTCCCTTCAATGTCACTCGTTGTATAATTCTAGAAGACCAGGATGTAGCCAAAAATTGAGATGGATTGCTTTTATTTCCGTGAAAAGATGGAAATTCATCAGTAGATTTTTTCAGCTTGACATATTGGAAAAAAGACAATCGCATGCCACGCCATGTACGATTAGCAGAGCCATGCTCTGGGCCTATTCTACCCCGGGCCCAGACGGGTGGGGCCAATTCTACCCCGGGCCCATCAAGAGGTTTCGCCGTTCTGCCAAGGAGGACACACCTGACTCGGCATACAAGCTGACTACCGGGCTTGTTCGAAATGCACCAAGAGCAAGACGAAGACCACAATGGTGGACAGTGTCTAGAAGTTTGAGGGTTGTGTTACTTGCTGAAGAGTATACGAAACATCCATAGTCCATCTAGGAGCAAACTAGAGATCCGTAAATTCTCAACATGCAAGTCCTGTCTGCACCCCACGATGTATTACTGAGAACTTTCAATAGGTTAATTTCAACATGCATCTGTTGCGTAACTGAACAACGTGGTGTTGCGAATTCAGCTTCTTGTCAAACTCCATGGCGAGAAGACGGACATATTTTTTAAATTGAAGTTCTACATTGTTTAACGTGAGTTGTGGATCATTGTGAATTCTACGCTCTACAACAGAAGATTAGTAAAACGTTCCCCCTGAACATTGCATCATGGTCAAACATCCTGCAGAACGACGTGAGAAACTTGGGAGATTCAACCGGTTAGGTCATATTGCGCCAGGTAAATGAAATGAGTTAATGGTGTGTTTGATGATTATATTGTTTTCTAAGCTTATAAAAGAAAATTATGGTGATCATAGTATACAAAAAAATATATATGTTTAACCTTGGTTTTAAAGTAGGCGACTATGACGCTGTTATGTTAGTACTTTAGACAAAAATTAAAAAAGTGACTACACCGGGGATCGAACCCGGGACCTTGGCTAGCCAAGGTGCAGGTGCAGGGTTGAAGTCACTTTTTTTATTTCTGTCTAAAGTACTAATATATATATATAGACCAAAAATTAGACAGTTTTAAATTGGTGGCCGCATAGCTCAGTTGGCAAGAGCATAGCCCGGTAAGCTAAGGTCCCGGGTTCAAACCCCGGTGTAGTCACTTTTTTAATTTCTGTCTAAAGTACTAATATATATATATATATATATATATATATATATATATATATATATATATAACAAAGAAAGAAAGAAAGAACGTGTTTGACGTGAATTAAATTTTGTCAAATAATTTACTTTGAATGAGAAATTTAGAAAGTTTGTCGCCGTAGACTCGAGACGGTTTGACCGCTCGTCTCTTGCAGGGTTGAAGTGAGTGTGGAATACAGTAAACACGATCAATACTCTAATTGAATCAGCCACTCTGTGTTTATCAAGGAGAGAATCCTCCCCTGAACTAAGGGTGAGAGCGAACACGTGGTGTTGACTCAGACGCGGGTGTGTCGCAACATTCACGCCTACCTGGACCTAATTAAACACCAGGGGGCGTGAATAAAATAATTCGACCTTGGGTGACGTTCATGTTGAATACCTTCATTATTAAACACCTAAGGGATATTTTCCCTTACATTTTAAAAGAATAACGAATCTTAAACAAATGTCTGAACAAATCCAGAATTCCAATACCATATTTTTTCTTATCACATTTATATGATAAAGAATAGTGATCAGACAAAATCTTAAACAACAGTGGTTGTAAAACCAATAAGGAACAAAGACAGTTAAGATGTTTACATTATTTTTCAAATCACACAATCAGTTCAAACTATAAATAAAGAAAACTTTTTGATTTTGGTGGAGGTGCCGGGTAGGTCTATTTCTATTTGCGTAATGTTCTAGCCAAAGTTTTTAACTGATATACGAGTTTTAGTCGAACTATATCTATTTAGCATGATATTTTATCCATGAATCAGGAGATTCCTATTTACCCAGGTGTGTTTTGTTTTAAGAGGACCGCCACATAAATACGAATAAAATCTCATTTTATTTTATAACGACGACGTGAGAAACTAGGGCGCTTCAACCGGTTAGGTCATATTGCGCCGCCTGTGATAATGAAAGTTAATGAGATGAGTTAATGCAGGTATGTTTGATGATTAAAGATTGTTTTCTAAGTGTGTAAATAACAAAATAAATTGATGATGATGAAAAACATTTATTATGTTTTTGAAAGGTATGAGAATATTTCTGTTTGACATGACGTTTGTGAGATAATTATGGCATTGGTTTGTTTGGGATAATGGCACTCAACCGTATAGGGTCTAGCCTAGATGTTGATGATACATATTAATGCACGAAGGCTAATGGAAACGATGAGTGGTGATAGATGAAGACGAAGGACAGTAACAGAATCCATGCCTTATTCGGGCTTCGAACCCGCGTCCTCGTAGAACCATACGCTTCGGACTTAGCACCCTGATCGTATGTGCCGCCGTGGACGACTTCTCAGCCTACGGGATGAGGGTGACTTGCGTAGAGATCAGAACTGACACACAACAGTTGGTTCTGATCAGTAATTGTTGATCCAGCCTAGAGAATAGACTTCATCAAATGATCTGTATTTCATTTACACATTACAAATAAACCAATGTCTCTTGGTTTTATTCATTCGAGTTAAAACTTATGTGTTATCGCACTATTAAATAACAACATTGACAGTTTGATCGAGTTCGCTGAACGAGTTCTGAAGCCTCCCCCACATAAAACCCATCTAAACCGTCCGGGTTAATCCGCGTCTCGTCCTCACTTAAAGCCAGAAGAGCCGAGCAGTGACGAGATTAAACTGTTACAAGATTCAGAGAATTATGTAAATGTAACCGTTATTAAAAAACTCTTTGCATCCTCGGATTCGTTGTCTAGACTGCAGCGATGGCGTCTGTATAGGTAGCTAACGATCAGCCCAAGAAAGATTCGTCGTTAGAAACCAGGGCGCGTCAACCGGATATGTCATATTGCGCCGCCGGTGAAATTGTTAGGTAAAGAAATGAGTTTTAGGTGTGTTAAAAGGGATATAACATTACATTTAAGATTGATGGCAGAAATTTACGGTTATAAATAAATTATATAAAATAATAAAATATATAAATGTACATTATGTTCTAAAATTATTAAAATATTTAGAGAAAAAAAAATGTTAATTTTTTAACATCTATCCTATTAGGATTATTACATTGAAAAATATAATTTAAGATATAAATTTAAAAACAGTTTACGAATAGTTGAGAGAATAGTAAACCGAGCTAGCTATTCGTAAATACTTATTTGGAAAAGGGCGCGTCAACCGTTAGGTCATAATGCGTTACTCTAGCTTAGGGGAGGAAAGTCCCACGCTGGTCAGAACCAGCCACGGGGAGGGGGAGGAAAGGTGGGATTCTCACGTCGTGGTCGTCATCGTCTTTGTCATCGTATATTGGCACATAAATTCAAAATGGATTTTCTAACTTATTTTTAAAAATTAATGCACAATATTATTTAAACAAACATACACATTGGATAGAATTAAATTTTTTAGAGTTGATGTTTTATAAATTATACGTAAATAAACACAATGAAACAAAAGTAATAAAATACAGAAGCTGAATGAGGTAAAAAAATAATTTCAAAGAAGTAATAATGAATCAAGGAAAGTGGAAAAGGGAACAAAAACTAAGAAGTTAATTATGTTTTACACGATCATACCCTAAATTAACAAGAGGATTTCCGAAAATATTCTAAGAAAAACAAGTTTTTGGTGGAGGCGCCGGGTTTTGAAGATTTATTAATATCCTATACACAATTTGTCATTCATAAGCATAGATATAAAACACCTAACGGAGCTAGATCCGCAGTCATTAATTCACTTCCGTAACAATTTGAAGCCATCTTGAATATGGCAGTTTGCATGTTAAAGTAAATGGGAGCGATTTGTAGCCCAAATATTTTTCAAGATGTCCGTCAGGTTGACAGGTGAGCATACTAGCCATTAACACCAATTAATGATTACTAAATTTCCTTATGAAATAACTTCTTATTGTTTCTGTTTGTACATTCCCATACTGCACAAGCTAAAACCATATAAAACAATCCATTAACATACTTTATTGCATTAAAAAGCATAAATTAAAACGCTAAATCGCCATCTTGAATATGGCAGATTGACTCTTCAATGTGCTACGCTCGCGCCTGTGCGGGCGTATTGGAGACTGCGGGTCTAGCCTAGGTGTTTAAATGTTTGCCTGGCAGTCCATCAGTCTTCTGTTTGTAGACAGCTGTTCTGCCCTAGTATATCCGCCCCGAGCATCAGGTGCCAGCTGATCCCAGGGGGTTCAGTAAATAATCGTCGAGATGTCGGCACGAAGGAGATTTATACCTGACGCTCTATGCCAGTCTGAATCAGACCGTTATTCACGGCTACTTCGGATAACAGGCCACATTATTTATAGTGAGGGAAAGTGGTCAATATCCGACGTTTCCACCAAAGAAAAACCTTTCAAAATTTGCTTTTTGCTAGACCTTTGGATTTTAATTTTTTACACTTTGCCATTGGCCACAAAGTTGTTGACACAGTTAATAAGGAGGTCGTTTTATAAATTGAGCGAAACATTTCCGAGGAATCTGGTCATTTTTGCATAATTCTTCAGTTCAGTTCAGTTCCTCAGTTCACCACTTTCGTCATCTTCAAAGTTACTTAAAGTTTTTCTTGGCATAAAGGAGCGGAAAATATCCGATTTCCCAACTAAAGAAAACTCTGATTGCAATTCGCACTTCTCCTCTTTAAAATGCCCTCCCTATTACTGCATCTCAAGGTGTATTAGCTACATACGAGAGCGTTTCGTTCCTCAATACATCTTACTTACTTTACAGAGACTTTGAGTGAGGATTTAAGCTAGAAGTCTAAGAGAGTATGTGTAGTTAAAGTGGAGCCCGTTCATTCAACGTCACTGCTATGAAGAGGATACAGTACAGTTAAAGGGAATCATTGGGATTGAGACAAGACGGCAACAGCAGCACTTTACTGAGGGTGAACTCCAATTCAAAGCTAAAGCTAAGCTTATTATGCTCACAGCAAAGTACTCAACGCTTCACTGCCGCCTTTGAAGTTATTTTCATTGTTATTCATGGATGAATTAGTTCTAGTGGGCGAGTCGAGTATTCTGCAAAATTGGCTTTGGAATAATTCTTTCATTCATTTCGTTGTCGACATTACACATTCCTCTAGTGAACGAGAAAACTCCATTATTTGTTGACTTATTGGCCAGCTTGAGTAGACGCTTCGGCATCATGCCTTTAACAATTTAATAGGTGATGTACTAAAACAATTTTGTAATATAAAAGCGATAATATTTACTCCAGCCTTTTTCTTGAATTGGCATAGCCGTAAATTGTTATATTTTAAATTTTTAGTTATGCCATAGAAGATTTGTTATCATTATACCTTTACACTGGACAATCATTATTTTGACGGTAGCTGGTCTACATCACGTTCCCTCACACTAATAAGCGTCTAGTACACGCCTACAATTCTCAGGGTTCACCAATTTTAATTTAAAACTTCAATGCACTCAGAGTAATAATAAACAAAATAATTAACTATTGGCAACCCTGATAACCAAGTTTACAACTCGTTACACAGGTTTGCCAACTGAATCGCAAAACAATCAGGTGTAATTTAAATAATTTGCAATTGTATATTGAAATCATCTGTGCTGTGTTAGTAAATTGCTGTATGACCCACGTTTGCCAGGAGCTCATGATATTTTTTCTGTTCATTCAACCGTTAGGTCATAATGCGCCACTCTAGCCTATAGGGGATATGGGGAGGAGGAAGAGGGGCCCATGCTGGTCAGAACCAGCCACGGTTAGGGGAGGAAGGGGAGTTTCTCACGTCGCGGTCGTCATCGTCTTTGTCATCGTTCGTTTTGTCATTGTCATCGTCGCCGGGGGGTCGTCAAGGGAAGGGGGCAAGGTTCCCGACGACGATTGCCAGAGCTCGCCTCTAGTTCGGGGAGTAAGATACTCCGCTCTTACTAGCTGATGTTTGCGAGGTGGACTTTTTCTCTTGAATCGCCTTTTACGATTAGCAGAGCCATGCTCTGGGCCAGTTCTACCCCGGGCCCAGACGGGGACTATTTCTATGAAGTTTTACATTGAATGTCCTAATGTGTTCTACTAATATCAAACCAATATTTATCCAGGTCTGGAATTATTCGCGCTCACCCTGTAGCAGCCACTGATTATCTTGTACGTCAATCCTACGCATGGGGCTCTTGACTCCCGATATAAGCCCTGCTAGACGCGAAGCTGCGGATTTGTTGCTGAGGAGATATCGAGAATAAACACGAGAATCCGAAAATAACTCAACGTTCACTTTCTACTGCTTCACGCATGAGTGGAGCAAAGTATCTTCTCTCGAGTGTTATTGGAAAGTGAAAATAATATTCTGTGATTTGATTTATAGGTTTATTTCTTATTTATTTCCAAGAATCCTGTGGACATGAATTGGAATCGATGCATGTTGTTTTAGACGAGTTTGTTTAAAGTTGTTGCCATATGAAATAATGATTTGAAGATTGGTTGTTTTTATGCATCGTTGCTCCCTCTGTAATGGCGACACAACTGTGAGTCTGTATATTATATTTAGATGTTATATAACAAACATCTTCTTGTATATTTTATTCGTTTTGATGTCAAGGAACAAAATGCGAATGATTTCCTGGAATAAAACCTTCTCTGAAGCGGCTTCGTTAGTCATTCATAACAGATCAAGTCAACAAAGCAAAGTCTTGGAAATGTATAAAACTGTTTCCAAAAAGTAGGATATGTTTGTAGCTTGTGACAATAAAGCAACAAGTCTTTGTTAAAGTTTGAGTTTAATTTGTGCTTAACATCTTCAAACCGTATACCTTAAAAGACTTTCATTAAAACCACACTATAAGTTGTGTTAAATCAAGTCCCCACATCTGGTTTTTCACTGTAAGCCCGTATATTTCAATAACTTTTCATGGTTCCGCATTGCTTTTAAAAACAACTTCTCCAGAACAGAATGATGACTGACGGCATAGTAACAGTAGCGTGAACCGAACTCTTTTACAGTCGAGGTGAACGAATACAAGCTTGTGTTTTCAAACTAATGACAACGAACAGAAATAAACCCTCGTCTGTGCACAAACAAATTCAAATCAAGCACAATAATTTACATCTTGTTTATCAAGTCAAGTCGAGAAGAGGCTTAGTTGTTCTCAATGTCTGTGGGTCAATGCAAAAAGACGAAGTGAGAAACTAGGGCGCTTCAACCGGTTAGGTCATATTGCGCCGCCTGTGATGGTTATGATTATCTTGTGTTTGATGATTTTATTGTTTTCTAAGATTAAACAAGAAAATAAATGATGATTATGATGGAAATAGCAAAATAAAATTATTAATTTGAATGGAAATAAATAAAGTAAAGAAATATGTATGATGCGAATGAAATTTCGTTCAATAAATTACTTTGAAAGAGAAAATAAGAAAGTTTGTCGCGGTTATCATGGTGGAAGTTCTTCATATGCTTGGGAGAGATCAAATTGCGAGCGCAAGGCATCATATTTGATTCATTCTGCTAACATATGATGTTACAGTTTCATCACATGTGTCACATCTGGTAACAACCTTCGTGAAGATTGAGAAAACAGGCATAGATTCCATTTGCAATGTCCACGTGTGAACCAGTGCTTAACAAAACTAATACAAACTATACATTCTCGACACACACTTGAGCGCCCAGCAAAGCAGTTAATACAAGTAGAAAGAAGAAAGAAAGAAGACTGAATCTATGAAAGAGAAAAATATAGTCCACCCAGTATATCAGAATATTTCATTAAATAACCAAACTCTTCGCATGAAAATATGTTTTCTTAGAGTTTTCTATAAAGACGAACTCTTTATCATCATTCTGACGTAGTTCAAGAGGTCTTCTTCATATTATCACAACATCAAACAATCTTATTATTCTGATACAAGTTTCAGGAAACGAGAACTTGACAGGAATGCGAATAATTTCCCTACTCGGCGGAACAACCGAAACATTTACAAACGCGTATATTTCTGATAGATCTTATTCAAGACGTTTCGTTGGTTCTTTGAAAACTAAATTTTACATAACATCGATAAATTGTTTAATATTTTGATTTGAATAAAACTTTTTAAACAAACAATAATCTGTATACATCACTTTAATGTCCGTCTGTCCGTCTGTTCGTTCGCCCGCTGGGATCAAGGGGGTGGGGTTTGCTCTACTTATAGGGTATTAAGGGTATAATATATTATAGTAATTTGTTTACTGTAAATAATTGGTATTATTTTAATGTACGCCCTATTTTGTTTGAGTATTGAAAAATTATACATATTTTTGTGTAATTATATTTTCGGTTGTTCTGTATTTTTATATTGTAGGCAAGTGCACATTGTTAATTGTATTTGGTTAAATGTAATTGATTTTTACCACGGACCCGGCGCCTCCACCAAAGACAGTTCACGACTTGAAAACCCGTGTGTATAATAACGTTAGACAGTCCTATTTGGGCTACACTCTCATATACCTTACTTTGTTGTACATCTAAAAAAATTTGGTTTATTTGGATTAATTTTTATTTATTTGGATTAAGGACGCGTCAACCGTTAGGTCATAATGCACCACTCTAACCTTGGGGGCTGGGGGGTGGGGGGGGAGTGGAGGGGCCCATGCTGGTCAGAACCAGCCACGGATAAGGGAGAAAGGGGGGGGGGTTTCTCACGTCGCGGTCGTCAATGTCATCGTCGTCGAGGCGTCGTCAAGGGAAGGGCGCATCAACCGTTAGGTCATAATGCACCATTCTAGCCTGGAGGAGAACCAGTCACGGGTAAGGGCAGGAATACGGGATACTCACGTCGCGGTCGTCATCGTCTTTGCAATCGTTCGTGTTGACATTGTCATCGTCATCGGGGAGGTCGTCAAGGGAAGGGAGAGATGTCCCCTACGACGATTGCCAGAGCTCGCTTCTAATTTCGGGGAGTAATATACTACCCCTCTTACTAGCTGATGTTTGCGAGGTGGACTTTTTCTCTTGAATCGCCTTTTACGATAAGCAAAGCCAGGCTCTGGGCCAATTCTACCCCGGGCCCAGACGGGAGTTTATTACTTCCCTACTTAGTATAGTTGATGTTCGCGATATTTTTCCTCGCCTTTTTCAATTCTGTATTTTATTTATTCATCGTCTATCCTATTCAGTTACAAAACTGATTTACAAAGGCGGACAACTGCAGAGCCATGCTCTGGGCCACATTCCACCCCAGGTCCAGGCGGCAAAGTAAAATAAACCCTTGTCGATCGGATTCTAGTTCTATTTTTATTTTTATCGTGAGACGTGTCACAAGCTAGGGCCCCCGGAGAAAACGTGATGTTCGTAGGCGAGCGGAGTCTCTCCCTAAACACGCGACTATTTCCATGTCATCACAAGCCCCCCCGGCCGGAACGGGCAAACCCCTTTTTTT
>JAMZAV010003493.1:0-121457 GCA_024449915.1 Sweltsa coloradensis
AAAACCCAAAAAAAATTTTTTAATTGGTGCCGATAGCTCAGTTGGTATGAGCATAGCCCAGTAAGCTAAGGTCCCGGGTTCAAACCCCGTGGAGTCACTTTTTTAATTTCTATCTAAAGTACTTACATAACAGCGTCATAGTCGCCTACTATAAAGCCAAGTTTAAAAATATATATATATATATATATATATATATATATGTTTTGACTTAAGTTTTCGTGATCACTATCTTACGGTAAATATCACGCACAGTATTATAAAATAATTTTTTATCCCGACGTTTCAGAAAAATTTTGTTTCCATTTCAGGGAAGGGTCAAACAAAAATTCAATAAACAACAGCAGCATCATAAAAATAAACAAATAGAACAAAAACCATACTACCTTGCAAACATAGAAATTTGTTTTAGGTTCACTGCAATTGGATCTTTATAAATTTCTATGTTTGCAAGGTAGTGTGTTTTTTGTTTCATTTGTTTATTTTTATAATGCTGTTGTTTTTTATTGAATTTTTTTTTACCCTTCCCTTTAAATGGAAACATAGTTTTTCTGAAACGTGGGATAAATTTTTTTTTATATAATACTGTGCGTGATATTGACCGTAAAGATAGTTTAAAACAATATTTATTTTATTATTTATTTTGAAAGTCCAAAGGAAAATGGATGAAAGTTGGTTGGATGAAAGATAAACTTGAATAAAAAGAAGAATAAATTACTTTTTTGTTGGACTGGACAAATGCTCAATTTTGGCCATTATATGCAAATTTTGGGTCAATAATAAATTGAAAGTCCTAGATGCAATAAATTTTGAGCTATGATTTTTTATTGTTTTAACACACCTGTATCTCTGGACTGAGTATAAGGTATAATAATTTCCGGATATAATGTTCGATGTGCGCGGGCAAATTATTTTCCCGTGGACTCACAGTCCAGGGACAAAGGTGTGTATGAAGCAAAAAAAAAATCAAAGTAAAAATTAAGTATTGCGCCTAGAACTTGCATTTTCTTATGACCCCAAATTTGCATATAATAGTCAAAATGAAGCTTTTGTCCCGTCCAAAAAAAATTATATTTCTTTCCCTTTTTTATTCAAGTTCCTCTTACATTCAACCAACTTCAGCCATTTTCCTTTGACTTTCGAAATATCGGTAAGAGTGCTCTGAAATAGCCTTAATCCAGAGTTTTATCTCGAGAGCTAAGTGCGCGACTCTGATTCCTGGTTGAAATCCCGTTAGAGACCGATAATCTTAACGAAAGTTTTTTTACAAAGTTTTCCTCCATCGTTAATGCGAATGCACGGGATTGAGTCTCGAATATCCCTTCACAATTGTCCTTCAACAATCACCTAATTAGACACCTGAAGAGAGGCATGCAATGTACCCTGGGCAGGTTTCCAACAAGAAATATTAAATACTATTATCTTTGGAAGTGAGCTCCACTTTCCCAATTACAATGTAGTACCATATAATTTTGATTGTATAACATAATATAGAAACACAGATAGTTAATATTACTACGATAACCCATTCTTAAATATGTCGTGTCAACTAAACAACATTATCTGGAAACATGAACAATCATTGTGTAATCTGTTTTGAAGGTAATAAAGAAAAAGAAAGTAGAATTTCGTGTTAAATAAATAGTGTGAAATCTCCAATAGAAACTACATACTTGGATGTCTAGGCTTTCACTAGCAGTCAATGTTATAGTCAAAATTCAAGTATCATTCCCAAAGTTAAATAACAATTTAATTATTTAGCTAAAAACCTAAACGCAACATTAACAAGTTTGTGCAATTGCATCAATGATATAATTCTTTCAGTACGTACATAAATTCAAAGTGCGAGTTTCTTCACGTGTTCACCAGATTTCAAACGCGACAACATAAAACGGTAAGTGTACATATTAAGAGGGTTGGGTGCAGACGTTTAGCGTGAAGAGTTCGTACTTCTCGTTTTTTTTTTTATTTTTATTTAAAACACAAGTACATATTATGTACATTTTTCAAAAACATGCTTTTGTCAGGTAAGCAGGGCCACCACATAAGTAAAAAACACTTGTTCGTATTTACCTTGTTGCAATTTTGATCTTGATTGTTTTCGTGTTTTTTTTTTCAGTCTGAACTACATGCCACAAAAAAAAGATAGAGATTTGACTAAAACTAACCTAAACTAAACTTAACTAAAATACAAAAAATAGAAAACACAAAAGTCAAATTAAAAAAACAAAATCAACCTAAATTTAAGACAAGGATACGTACATACTTATTATTTTAGCAGTTGACATTATAATGTTGAAAAATAAACTTGCAACACTTACAAAACAAAACAATCAAATATAATTTGTATATAAAGGTAGTTTAAAATAAAAATAAAAAAAAAAAAAATCAACCTACTAAACTAGATCTAGGCCTATGATTAACAAATTGTATCATTAACATTTTGGCAATCAATTTTGACAGTAATATTATGCAAACTCATCTATAGACTACCCAATTTGTATTCTATATGTTGTAGAAGGTAATATTATGAAGAAGAAATTATATTGGCTAAGAAGACTAGGACTACGAAAATGTAACTAAGAATATAACTAAGAAACTGTATTGTATGGTTTTGACGAAGCTTAACAACGGAACTCGTCAGTCGTCACAGCCCAGTTCATGGTGAGAGAGCTTACAGGAAATTATGCATTTAATGGCATAACAAAAACAAAACAAAAAACAAAAAACAAGCAAAACGGTATTGATCATTTATGTCGGGAAATATGTCACAAATAATTGATCTGAGATTGTACCAACAAAGTAAAAATAAAATAATTATTTTGATTCTATGCCCATTTTAGTCAATTATGTAGATCAATCCTTATTGTGGACAGGAACCACATTGACGATTGCTTCAATCTTTCTCATTCGGTATTCCTTTTAACCATTTCTTTAAACAGAAGTTAAATGAGTTAGAAGTCTTCCTTACTCTTTCTATTGGAACCATATTGTAAATCTTCTGTTCAAGAAAAGTTGCTAAGTTTTATTTGGCCTAGGCACTATCAGATTATCTTTTGTCTGGTTTCTAGTTTTTTGCTTGTGATTTATTTTGTTGAACTGGTTAATGTTTTTGTGTACATATTTTTAGGAGAACTTTTACATATAGTTTGCGAATGTTTAGAATTCCAATTTCTTTATAAACTAGTACGGACGGATGTAGCCTGTGTCTTTTTAGAAAAATCTTCAGTATGTGCTTTTGCATTATTATTAATGCTTCGAGGTGTTTGTAATAGGTTCATACCCAGTCTAAGATCCCATATTCAATTATAGATTGTGCTAATGCATAATATAAGATTTTTTATGTTTATGTGTTCAGAAAATTTCTTACCGTGTAAAATTTGTGGATGACATAAAAAATAAACATTACATAAAGGTACAACAACATTTTCTTGTTCTGTTTTCAACATCAGACAGATATCTGAATAATTATTTCTCGTACATAGCCCATTTTACATTTTAAGTCATTTCGTGCAAATCTTCAAAGTCCATAAATAATAGCAATTTTGGGTCGATATTTTAAAACATTCATTGTGTTTGACCAAATTCAGAAAACAGGCCATGTACGCGGATGGGAAAGAGGTTAAAATATTCTGCAAATAACTATGCATCACTCTATCGAACGCATGGTTAAGTGACGTAATTCAAAGAGAAGGTTATGTATTTTACGGTATTCTGTGACGTTGCGTATAAGATGCATTTTGAGAAAATGGACCGTCCTATACATAAAGTTTGATCACTATGGATAATGGATAGACGGTACCACCGACTTAAGTTATTTGCTGAACATTTTGAGAATATTTTTTAATCTGTATTCAGTAGCAAAATCGGTCTCCTATAGGCGTGCGCACTGCGCAGTGTGGGGAGGGGAACCTTGCCCCCCCCCCCCCCCCTATAAAGCTTATCTTAAATTGAAAAGTAAAGGAACTACAAAATAGTTTATTAAAGATAAGAAATTAAGATATCTACTTAGTTATCCGAAACCTTAACTTACTTTTCCTCTCATCATCTTACTTTTAAATAAGTTATATAACAAAAATGCCTTAAGGTTTTTAAGTGTAAATAGTAGCCATACTTACTCTCAAATACGTTTTAAGTCCTCCCCCAAAAAGTTAACCTCCCCCCCCCCCCAAATAATCGACTTCAGCGGCTAAATGGCTATGACCCAGAACTCGTCCCTGCTTCGCCACCGCAAGTCCCCCATCGGAATGTAGATCCTGTGACAGTGGCAGGATACAGGGTGGGAAATCGATCCCCCCCCCCCCCCCCCCCCAATATGAATCTCAAGAAATAAAGTTTTCATATTATTCCATAAAAAATGTTTATTATTTTATCATGCAAACCTCTGAAATGTCAAACGTTAATATGTTGCCATGTATGCTGAGAATTGTAAGCTCGACATGACGACAAAACAAATTGACGCACACAAGCTACATTGTTTTGGTATTGCATTCAGACCACCACTTTTTTTAAACGCACCAAATGCACTCTAAAAACCTGGTTTTCAAAAAAATCCGACTGCGGCGCTATGTATGGCCTCGCCCCCAAACCTCCCGTGCTTGGCCCCTTTCCCACGAATATACTTGCAGGCGATTATGTCCTAGATCCGCCACTGTCCAGTCGCCCCCCCCCCCCCCATTGGAAAATCTCTGCGCACGCTATGCGGTCTCCAATAATTGACGTTTGTCGTTGAGGATGTGAACAAAGAGTTGCATGCATCGACCGACACAATCAATCGCTGTTTCCACGACTTTGCAAAATAGGTCGCATAATTCGCCCGAATACGGCGTCAGGTCACACGGCGTTGGAGGATTATCTGCAAATACATTAATCTGTCAAGACGAGCTCGTGGACGTTTGAAAATGAGTTCCCACATGTGTAAATTCACTTGAGCTTGGGTTCGTTGTCCGCCACTCATCGTTGACGTCTTCTTTGACTATAACGTTGATTATTAAATTGATCAATGGTAAGATTCCAATCGCCACCCTAAATCACCACGTGGCTATTATGTTCTCTGCTATATGTCCTGCTATTCTCACAAATTATTGTGTAGACAGAGGCAGGCAGACACCTTGTGCTTGGGTAAGGTGACCATATTTTGAAAGTTACAAACCGGGACAACTAAATTGTAAGTACATATATGTACTTTGTAATGTACTCCGTGCACCATTTCGGGGTCTGGGGCAGAGCCCCAGCCGCTGGAGACGCTTTCTTTTTTCGAGATATGTATACGTAAATGTCCAGAAAACAGCTTTCTGACATGAACATATGAATTAAAAATGGTTTAAATGTGTACATTTTTGTAGCCATAAAATTTTTATCAAGTGGTTTAAAATGATAGTACAAGTAGTAAGTAAAGTACGATATTTATGAGAAATATTTTTTCGATTATAACCAAAAACGTGGAAAGTCTAAGTTAGAGATTTCGAAAGTCACTCCAATTTTTATGAAGATCGCATGTGCCGTTTGCCCGGTAGAACGCGAACAAACAGAAAGGAAAACAAAATAACACACCCGAGCTAAATTTTTTAGGGGGTCAGTAAAATTGAAGTCTTCGCATCGCTCATCCAATAATCAACCCTATGTATTATTCGGTGAAATTTCATTTAAATAATATTTCATCGTTGCACTTTTTTTACAGCGGACAACATGAAAGGGTGGATTGTGTTCGCAGTAGTTGCAGCGGCAGCTTTCTGTGCTGACGAAGCGCACGCTGACAGTAAGTAACTTTAACATCCATTTTGAGCACATTAGGGCCTACTACTTTTTACGTTCGGTTGAACACAGAAGTTAAGCTACATTTCTTGTAGGAAACCGATCATAGTGATAATTACAATCAACTCCACAGGTGTCCGCAGTGTCTACAGGTGCCTGTGCGTGTGCGTTTTGCGTGTGCAAACTATGGCGTCACTATAGGGGTTTTTAAGGGTGGGGGCGCGCCCCCCCAATAATTTCCTCGTTTTCCACTATTTCCCAATTAACAACCCACAGTTGAAAAGGAAGGCTACAGATTTTCACCAAAATGACCTCGAAGGAGAAAATTTTTAGATTAAAAAGAGGATTTTAGTAGATACAACGTGTGATTGTGATTTTCTCCAGAATGACCTTGAAGATGATTTTTTTCCAGGAGTGGCAAGCCCCCGGACCCCCACTTAACCATCGGTACATCTATTTAACCCCCCCTTCATGAGTTCCTGGATACGCCCCTGGCACTAAAGCCCCTTCCCATGCAAATTATTGTATTTGCCACTGCTGGAATTGCGCTCCTGTGGAGCGTATATTATGTGTCCGATTATAATTATTATAATATTATCTGTTTCTTAGAGCGTATTGTCTGCTACCTTGGTTCATGGGCTGTTTACCGCCCTGGTAATGGCATGTACACGCTCGAACACATCAATACCGAGCTGTGCACTCACTTTGTGTACGCTTTCGTCGGACTCACAATGGAAGGAGGTGTCAAAGTTGTCGACTTTTCGAACGATATGCACGAAGATAGAGGTTAGTGCTGCTCATTTCCCTGTTGTTTTGAACTCTCCCTATTTGATAGAAACAGGATAAGCTCATATTGCCTTCTTCGATGTAGACAAAATAGAGAATGGCTACTCCCCCGAATAACGTTGCAACAAACACTTTTAAATTGTTGGATCTAAGCAACATGTTACTTAATTATTGAACGAATGACCGCAGCGAATGAAGTCTTTATAGACCAGTGCTTTAACGCGATTTCAGGTGAAAACCTGGACATTTAAGTGACTAAGCGAAACTTATGGGGATATGGAAACCTGGAATAACTGAGCCATCTTGAAAAACACAGTTTGATCGTGTTTGCTTTGCCGTTATACCTGTCAGGTACTCTATATGGTACTAGCAACTACGTCACGACTGATGGACAAGCAACCCTCATTTCGCATGTTGATGCCTGCTGAACGGCGCGACACTTACCTTGCTCTAACTTTTATTCTGTTCACTATTGGGACAAAACTTAAGAAGAAAAATATTCAGCAAACATATCGTTCCATATAATATCGATTTTTTTGAATTTTTAGACAGTTGTTTACTTGTAATATCGATGTACGTATTGAAATAAAATTTAAGGCTTTTACTTGTTTTTTGTGAAATTAAATTTAACTTCAATTGACAAAAACCTAGTGATCGGATTTCGACAAGACCTCTTTCAAAATTTGCATCGGACTGTTTAGACAAGAAATAAATTAACTTTCTAGATAGAAAGTGCACTGAACGAAAATTTATAGCATAGGGTAATATGCAGTGTATTGTGTTTTCATCTAAAATACGCACTTTTGACGTGCGAATGAGCCGTGAAAAACTGCACGCTATGCTGTAAATTTTCGTTCAGTGCTTTTTCTATACAGAAAAATCATTAATTTCTTATCTAAATAGTAAGATGCATATTAGAAAGAATTCATTTGAAATCTGACCAATAGTTTTTTTGTCAATTGAAGTTGAGAAGACTTATAGTCGTTGATAATTTTTACATTTATAATGCGTGCGTACATTGTTATAACAAGCTAACGGCTGCGTAAAAAAATCAAAATAATAATCGCTACTAGAAGGAATTTAATATGTTTGCTAAATATTATTCCACTTATGTGTTGTCCAAATAATGAATAGAATAAAAGTTAGAGCGTGATATTTGTTGCGCTGTTCAGCAGGCGTTTTAAAATGGCTCCAGCGAGTGTACCAGCGGAGTATAATTATTTTATTCAGTAGCAGCTTATAAAATAGGACTACTTAGTATTTTTTATATTAGATTATCTTACAACTGTAGTTTATTTTACAACTCTATGTATTAATTTATTTTTATTTGTTACATTTTAGGAAAACATATTATATGCATCTCTTATTGGTACAGTCATACTCAAAGATAATATGTTAAAATATGAAAGATGTTCTTGATTGCTTCGAAGCAACAACGAGAGAAAATACCCAAACAAGGTATTTGTATTGTACATTTTAACTCAAATACAAGGTGCGCGTACATTATCCTGAACACTGATGTAACACAATAGCTAAATTATCCAGTTTATTTGTTTGTTGCATGTTTGTTCGTTTCGTGTGCATATTATAAACAATCTAGCTAATGATAGTTTGATGAACAGGTAACATTGCATTAGAGGAATCCTAAAAATATTTTAAAGCACAAAGTAATGCATTTGCTAACAAGTTACAACGACCAGCAACGATGTCTATGATTCTTGGAATTACTTTATTTATTATCCTAGTATGTGGAGCAGCTTCCAGATAAATTTACACACAGGCACGACTTAAATTTATTTTTTATTTATTTAACGTCTATCCATTCCGTTAAAAAAACTGATTTACAAAGGAGGACAATCTTTGCCTGCACTGTGCTGCCATTTGTGCAGCCAAGCTTGCATACAATTTTTTCTGCGTTATGGAATTAACTATAATATCGGCGTATCTGTTGTAGATATTGAAAATTTATTTATTTATCGTCTATCCCATTTAGAAGTGACATCGTAGAAATACAATTTGGTTTTAGGCATGTATGTATTTTATTTGTTGCTAAAGTAAACCACTTCCTCGCCCTAAAAAACATGTTTATTAAGATTCATATTCTAACACTTTATTGTATTGCACTTGTGGGACACCCGTCCCGTTGTCAAAAAAGAATAAATAATAATAAACAAAACATATGAATGGAATGAGCGTAATGAAGACTTCAAATTTAACAACCATAAAAATTACTGTATTAAATACTATTGCGTCTATAGTATTGTAAAGATTTCCATTGATAACTATTTCGCAAGTCTGCTTTGTAATATCTACTATCATTCTACAATGGACCAACGAAATTTATTTGCCCAAATGTATATTTTAAATAGGCGCGCAATAATTTTCGAGATAGTTCGTGGAGTAGACACACTTCCGGCCGGGCGCATCTACGTAGTTACGACTTAGACCATATATCGGGTGGACAGAGCGCGCGCCTATACCTGCCGTTGCAGCGGTTGAAGCCAAGCTGGGAACAAAGAGAGTGAGAGAGAGGGAGAGATTCTCGGAAGTCGGTGGTGGCAAGAAGCGCGTAGTGCCATTGAAACGTACAGTAATTTCGCATACTAGAAGTAGTGAATCTCTTGTTACTTTCGAGAATGTGATGGTTTCTTAAAATGTATTATGCATATTTATTCCTTGGGACAACACATCGAAGAAGTTTTTAATTTATTTTAACCATATTCCAATAGAAATTTATTTCTATGTGTTTGGCGGAAATATGCCAGATTTCAACATCTTCATCATCATCATCTTTACCATAGGCTATATTATTTTTATTTACGGCAGGAAATGTTTTTTCTTAAGGGGTATTCACCCTTCACCCACTAAACTCAAAAAAATATTTCATTTTGACTAATTAGTTATGAATTTAAAACAGAACAAATGTTGGTCCACCGTTATCAGAAAATTTTTCAAACTAGTTAATTTTCGATCTAGACATCTTGTAAATCTCACATAAGTAATAACATGGGGACGATCTTTGAGCCCCGTGACCTAAGTTAGAGGATTTTGGTATAAAATTGGCCTCATTGACGTAGGTATAGCCTACACGGCTAAGTTTTCTGTAAATCATGTACGTAATTTAGGCATGTGGTTTGGTCAAAATATGCTTAGTCTATTACCAAGAGAAGGTGTAATTTCGGAACGCATATTTTGCGTGTAAGAGTGTATAATTGTATTCGTGCCCAAATTTCTAAATGCCCATTTAGATTGGTATGATGCTATAGTAATAGTATATAGTCTATGTGAAACAAAAAAAAGCAGGTTGAAGCGGAATTCACCAAAAAGCAAATTTTCTCAAATTTCAGGATAAAAAGCTTTTTAAAAAATCGTGTTTTGTCATTGGTAAAATATATAATTTGTAAACTGTCATTTTAGTTTGTAGCCTGTTGTGCTCTATTAAAAAATAAAAAAATCTATCAAAAACCAAAGATAACATAGTATGGAACCCTTTGGAAAATAGGGTTCAGGGGGGAATGGCTGAATGAGTATAGTATGATTATATAGAACAGAATTTGTAACACTTTAAAATGTTAAATTAATTAAAATTTTTATTAATTATTACATTAAAAATTAATTAATTTTTGATAAAGGTGCCTATTATCCAAGTGTGAAGTGAGGTTGTTTGTTGAGGAAGAGGGTGTGAGGGGGGGGGGAGAGGGTTACACCAGATGTCACCATTCTCAAAATCACTTTGTTATAGTTTGGCCCGTAGTGAGGGCCTACAAAATAAAAATAATAATAGCTCTGTAATGATCATTGGTCTGCACTTTTTTAAAGGAATTAGGCCTATGTTTCCATCCAAATATAACAATTTTTGTGAAAAAAAAGTTAAAAAAAATAATTATGCATAGAATACGAAATGATATTTTGCACTATAGTGAGATATAAAAATGATAACACAACAATCACTTTATACATTATCCGTATTTTATTTATATAATAATACCAAATTGCTTTCAAGACCATTAACACCAGAAGTATAAGCATTTATTAAAAGAAGGCTAGCCTTCTTTAATCAATGGTATAAGGCATACTATGTTCATGACAAGCCATGTGCTTTACTCAGGGCTATCATCACTTGAAATAGATATTTGGTAAAATAACCACAATAATAATCAAAAGTAAAATGGGGTACGACATTACGAAAAATAATTTCAGTAAAACATTTACACGTGGAATGAAAATTCACATTTTTTTACAGCTCTTTACCATATTTTTACGTACAGTCCAATGGAGCGCGCGCGATGTTTTGCCACCACCTCGTTCTTGGAACTGGCCGCAGGTCGCTTCACGAATATTGCCGCGCTATCCGTCTACCCGAAGGTATAGATGGTCTAAGAGTTACGATCTGGACCGTCGAGTGGGGGATGCGTCGTTGAAATTGTGGGCGACCTCTATGGGTGCACTTACTAACTTCATGCGTGGCCACGAGCTCGCGAAACTCTTGTGGCGCTCGTAGCGCTCGTAGCAGTGCAGAGTTGAACTCGATGAGTGAGACAGAAATTGTTGGTACAATATTTAACATGGGCGTCAAGTCTCTAGGTACTGTAATAAGTGGGTAAACTAAACAATTTGTGTTGTATAATATTTAATTCAATGTAACTTGTGGAAGAGAGAGAGAGAGTGAACAGCAACCTTGTGTGCAGTCTCACGGCTAGCTTGGTCAAGAGGGTCGAGCTACCCGCTGGTCTTAGAATGACATTCACTGGTGTGGCAAGGACAGTCCAGCGCATCTATTGTATTTTTACCTTTTTTGTTGTTAACTTTAAATACTGTTACGCCCTCTATGGAGAGTCAAGAGAAGTGTATTACTCTAGTTTCTTCAGTGTCACAGTCCACCACACTTTAGGGGATGCAAAGAACAGTCTGCCACACATTTGGAGACTGTGGAGGGTATAAAAGAAGCCAGGCTCGGTACTGAAAGTCAGTCAGGGTAGGTCTCTCCTACCAGGTACATCTCTACAAGAGGGTAGGTGTTTTCATCCTCACACACAGCACTGGTCTCTCCGTCCACTACACATAGAGGGGCCCTTTCCCCGCTCGAACCAAGTCCCACTACACAAAAGGCTGGCCTTTCCGCTAAAACCAATGTACCACTACACATAGAGCTGCCTTTTCCCTCAAACCCAATGTCCACTACACATAGAGTTTGGGCCTTTCCCTCAAACCCAAAACTTTACATTCCTCACTCTCTCTGTGTTTTTCGAAGTGTTTTCAAAATTTTGGGTGTGTTTAATTAAAAATTTTATTTTAAACGCGTTTTAAAAAAAATGTTGTATCACCAAGCGTGTTTAAGAAGTGTTTTTTCAATAACCCAAACCCTGTTAAAAGGGTGACACCCGGGTGGGTTTTCGAATTTCGGGGTTTTTAATTTTAAGTGCAACCTCTTTTACATAAAAAGGACGCGCAATACTCATTGGTGCATCGAAAAACGCGCGGCTATGTGACAATAGCTGACCGGTCGACTTGTGAGGTAAGGTAAAAGGATTTGTTTAGGGGGGTAGGTTTCAATTCGTCACGCGGGCCCCGCGGCAAACGGACGCAAAATAACGGCGCATAAAAGAAAAAAACGTGATACAACCGGGTTGGGTTTAAAAATAACACAGTTTGGGTTTACAAGGGTTTTTTTTTTTTGATAGACGGTAAATACTTTAACCATGCCAGAAACAGGCAAGCGGGAAATGGGGCACTAGCCCTATTCGGGGGCTTGGGTTGTTTTCCCCCCTTTTTCGGGCACAGAAAAGGGGAAAAAATTTTGGCCAAAATTTTTAAAATGCGATTGGGGGGGCAGCAGCACTTGGCTTTTTGGACGGAGGAACAAAAGGCAAAAAATTACTAGAATAAAACTTGTCGGGGCAGCTGGGTTTTGTTCTTTGTTTAAACCCCCGGATCTACAATTAGCAAAATTCACTAAAATACAAACAGCATTAACAAAACGTTTCCAAAAGTCTCCTCAAACATATAAAATGCCAGCATCTTTTAGATTGTACCCAAAGAACAAATGAGAATGTCTGAGTATAAACGCGCATTAGACTTTTGGACAGAAAAACAGTGAAACCTTGTGCTAACCAACAGAAAAAAAAAATTGTTTTAACGGGTTTCTAAAAGGGAAAAATATGCCACACAATTTTTACGGGGTCTGGGGAACCCTTAAAAAGTTTTGGTTAACAAAAAATCCTAACACATTTGGGGAGGCAGACTTTGGGCCAAACTTGGGGAACAAATGACATAAGCAAAAGGGAAATCGCCATACAATATCTCTAATTGAGAGTAAAAATGCGGTTGGGATTCAAAAACCAGAAATCCCCCCCAAGTCAAACAGTCGGAGAAGAAAAATACTCACTATTATTCTAATCAAAAGGGCCCAAGTTTAAAAGGTAGATATGAGCGCAACAAGGCTAGGGTAACTTTTAAAATAATAACCCGCGTACAAAAAATGGGGGACGGGGAAGGGCAAAATAATTTCAATATCCGTTGCACACATGCAATAAAGTTGACTTTTTCTCGCGAATGTAAACTAAATAAAGGACTCAGCCTAGACAGACACATTTTGGAGAGGATATAAAAAAACAAAATGTTAATTTTTGTTTGCAACAAGTGGGACATTATGCCAGAATGTCCCGAGGGAAAGGGAAACTCCATATGGTCGAGCGGCAGGGGGCCCGGGAACGCTTTTTCGATAGGTCCCCCTACCGCGGTAGAAAAAGATGATTTATACTTTTTAGAAAGATTACTTCAAAAACATACGAAAAGCCGTATCCGGAAAAATCCACTTTTTACATGCCGTTTTGGCGCTTTGAGTGCGCCGCGACGTTTCCGCAGGGCCCTTCACTCTTTTGATCTTTTATTTCCAACCAAAAAAGATACATTAAAAACTTATACATTGTTTAAAAGGAATATCCCTTTCCATAAAAACCCACTTAAACCATTACAAATATTTTAGGGTTTTTAAAATTTGGCCCTACAACGAAAAAAAGTGTTTTTTTATCATTTTACTTGGATATTCAATGCCAATTTACGGAACATTTAAAAACATATTTTTGGGTTATCAGTTTTAAAAACTGCTGTCACATGTGTTAAAATATACAATGCAAAATAGTTATACAATTTGGGAGATTGTGCCAACATGCGTTTTTTTGGGCCCGCGCGTTTATTTTTTTCCGCTGCACGCCAAGACATGTGTTTTTAAGCACCAAAACCGCCATCGTTACCATTGGGCCCATGTAGGTATCAACGAAAGTCTTTGTGATTTAGCAGTGTAAGTTTTTAAATGCATTTTTCATATGTTATCTAAATTGAACATTTGGTTCATTTTTTGTCACGACGGCAAATGCGGGAACAAAGCGCATTGCAGTCTTTCATCACAAATAAAAAATTTTTTTTTTAACAGTGCTGTTTCATTATGTTTTTTAAAACTAAATGTGTGGCCAACACTAAAAATAAATTTGGAATTTAAAGCCCACTCGTTGAAAACACTACTTAGCGTAAAAACGTTTTTTGTTGTTTGTTCCGTGCTTTGAGATTATTTCGTGTTTGTTATGAAAATCACGATAAATTATTTTAAGCTATGAGGGAAAACAGTATTCTCAATTCAACCCCCTATTATTGTTAAAACCTGATCATCTTTAAATTTGCATAGTATTTGATATATTTTTTTAAATGAATCCCAAAAAATGGGAAAACTTTTTTTCAAGATTTTGTATTACAAATTGTATCTAGGATACGAAAAAAACAAAGTATAAACTAAAGAAAGTAATCGATCAGCGCTGTCTATTCTTGCGGCAAATTTTTGACCTGGGTCTTTTATCGCCTGTACCAAAAATACGTTTATCTCGTTCTGACCGTATAAAATATATTATATTATCAAAAAAACTGAATGTAAAAATTCCCTCTTCTTGCCGTGGGCTGTTGATAAATTTTATCTTGTGCTATTAAAAAAAATACACCCATTTTTAAAAACGAGGTCCCGGGGAAGGCGAGGGATTGGGTCGGGCCCTACGGGGTGGCTTGGCCTTTTGTTTTACTGTCCCCCACTGAAAATCAGTTAATAACTGAGGAGGTAGACTCTAAATACAATTTATTTTTTTATTATAATTTTTAAAGTAAGAACTGTTTGGTAACCCGTTTATTCTCAATAGCTGATGAGTGTCGGTAAAACTTTAAAAAAAGGTGTCTAAGCTCGAAAATGAAAAAGAAAACAATTATGCGAAGAACGAAACGGGGACATAAACCTTCCAAGAGAAGGGTCTTGCCCCAATTGCTGCTTATTCATTATTGTGGGGTTTAAGAAGAGTAAAAGAGATTTGATTTCTTTACCATTTGTGACAGTATCACAAATGTGTGCAAAACGATACTTAATGATGCTATGATTCTTTTGATGGGCTTGGTGTTTTTCCTACTTTAATCCAAGATATCCTTCATCTCTAGCATTGTGTATAACCCCATAGCACAATCCAAAAAAAGTAATACACCTCTTGCTTTAGGAGGGTTTGGCATCATCAGTTGGGGGGCAAAAAATTTTTTTTTCACTTTTGCATTTTCCACTGGATGTCGTGTTGTTTTTACAAATATTTCCCCGTTTGAGACTATGTTGCTAATGCCCTTAGTACTTAAGATGAATTGTTCGTACCCCATGGGTTTAATTTCTATTCAATTTAAAAAGAAACCATTTACGGTAAAACCAAAAACATGAACAGTCGTCCCTGCTATGTTAAGAACTGTGGTGAATTAAAAAATTTCCAAAAATTTGTATAACAAACTTTTGACATCAGAAAAAACAAAATCAATAAAATAATTATACTTCAATATATAAACCCCCCGCCGAACCCCGGAAAATTTCGACAAAACTTTGATGGGGGGACCTATCTTTAATCACAAAAAAAGTGCCTGTTTGAAAAAGTATCGCTTAATCACCATTTATATAGGATATTTTAAGATTCCATCTCATGGGGAGGCTTTTAACACTTAACATCATCATCAGTCTTCGACGTTTTTTTATATAAACCCGCACTTCTCAACCTCGGGAACGTTCTGAGAAAATCGCCAAATATATTTTGGGCCCCTGCAATTTGCCCCTAAAAAGCAAAGAACTAAAATCTTATGGAGTAAACCCGGGTAAACCACTATCTCTCCCCGTAAATAAGAATGCTTTAGGGGGCAGCTAATACATAGGGGGTTTTTGGGCCCTATAAAATCAATGTTTTTTTTGGTGATGGAGGGCTTAAACCAACTAATAACTCTATGGGGGAAAATATGTGATGTGACTGCCAATCTCTTCTGCAAGGGTTAAAAACTAAACGTGGTGTAAAAATTATAAACGTAATGGGAAACTCTTATCATTTTTATAAAAACACTCAAACTGGTCAGAGTCCCAAAAGACAGCCTTGGTTATATATTTAACCCCCCAAAACAAAACATAATTGCAATCAACATCAATTATGGATGGGCATTTTGTGTGCACTGTCAAAATATACTTGAACATGATTTTTTTTAAAATGTTATGTTATTGTCATTTTCGAAACTGGAAGGAATTTTTTCACAATTAAAATTTGCTTAATAAAACTACGGATAAAAAAATTGAAGCCCTATGAACCCTCTGATGATAATCATTTCAAAGTGCTAAGAGGGCCAAATTTTAAAGTTTGGTAGGTGTTAAAATGGGGTTGAGCCATGTTGCAAATCCGTTTTGCTTTCTTCGTACGGTTGGAGAACATACAAAAGCTTTTAATATTTATTTACGTCAACAAAACACACATCTTATAGTAGTGACAAGCAGTTTTGGAAACAGACAAGGTTAATGCAAACGAGCTTTTATCACTGCTTGTGGGTAGTTAGTTGTTAGTTATTGGGTTTTAGGGCACAAAAAAACCCCTTGTGGGTTTTTGGGTGGAAAAATTGGGGAAAAATTAAAAAAAAAGAAAGTATCAAACATGCAAATATAATACTGTAAAGATTGAAAACGCAAACTATAACGTAAGTTGTATATTTTTGTAAGAATACTGGGAAAACCCAATTTTTTTTACAGAAATCCAAGGTAGAACACGAGAGACGAGATTTAAAGATTTTTTACACTCTTTTGAATCCACCATACTAAAAATGTTAAAATATTTTATAAAAAAATCCCATGCGTAAAAAAAATTTAGCCGAGACGTCTGCAACTCGAGAAGGCGACAAAAATTACTTATTATAAAAACAATAAGGAAAAACCCATACAGTATTAATAAAAATACCCTTCTATTTTAATTTTTAAAACTTCATTTATTTTATGGGAACATAAACAAAAAGTTTTTGGTACTTTATATTACATTCCAGTAAAAGCACACAAAATGTCAACACACTTTTAAATGGGCCTATCGTGCTACACCCTTAATTTTAATTTGACCGTGCGTGTGTCAAATTTTTTAGAAATTGATTAAATTCTTTTCTATTTAATTTTTAAAAGTTGTTTGCCAAAATTTTCCTTATATGTGTTTTTGTTTGGGGCCCGGAACTCCAGTGAACCGGGGCACAGCGGGAAATAAATAACGCGCGGCCCAAAAAAGCACATGCCAACTCATGACATTGTGTAAAATTCTGTGCATTTTAAGTATTTTAACACATGTGACGCATTTTTTAAGAAAATTAACCAAAAATTGTTTACAACTCTTTTGTTAAGTGACATTTAACATCCGTAAAATTTTAAAAAGCCACATTTTTGGTTTTTTTGGCCAATTAAAATACCTACAATATTTTTAAGGGTTTTAAGTGGGTACTCCTGAAAAGTGCTATTTTTTTCTTCTAAACAAAGGTTCTAAGTTTATTAAGTACCGTGTTGTTGGAAAAATGATCAAAAAAGTGAAGCGCCGTGCGGAAGCGTCAGCGGAAGTAAAAAAGACGCGCGGCGAAAAACGTATGTCTGCACAATCTCAGTGATTTTGGGGGAAAATTCTGTGCTTTAGTATTATAAAACATTTTACACATGTTTTTAAGACTGAAAACCAAAAAAGTTTAAATTTCTCGTTAAAATGACATTGATTCCAAGTAAAATTGAAAAAAAGTCACATTTTTGCGTTTTAGGCCAAATTTAAAAAACCCCAAAATATTTTTAATGGGTAAAGTGGTATTCATGAAAAATGCTACTTCTTCTAAAAAATGGTACTAAATTTATTAATTCCCTATTGGGTTTTGGAAATAATGATCAAAAGAGTGAAGCGCCGGCGGAAGCGTCGGACGCACTCAAAACGCCAAAACGGATGAGAACAAAATGGGTTTTTTCTCGGATACGGGTTTTTCGTATGTATTTGAAGTAAATTTCTAAAAAAATATAATTTCTTGTTCTACCGCCGTAGGGGTCCAACTTTCATAAATTGCCATTGCCGCTGCACCAATAGCAAAACCCAAACGGGTACGGGGTTTCCCCCCTTCGTTTCCCGGGAAAGGGGCTCGAGACTAAAAAATATTAGCACGAAATTTGGGAGGACATCAACAAGAGACACATACATGTTGAGGGAAGTACAAGGTTTTGGTGCAAGGATTTTTAACGTTGAAGGCAAATACAAACATTTTCTTGCTTGTTTATACCCGGGCCGCATTTCGTTAGTGTCAAAAAGTGCTCCAAAGGAGGGAAAAATTTCATTTTCTTTAAATAAAAACATTTTTATGTGACTGGCATTCTCCCCCTGAAAGGGGAAATAGGAACCAAAAGCTACCTTGAAAAAAAATTTTTAAAAAAACATAACTTTATATGTGTGATGATGCCCTATGCGGGAAAGGAGGCTTCTAGGCTAGATTTCTTAATAAATTTCAAGTAGATGTCATTGTGAGGAAACATTTTAAGGGGGGGTGATAACAAAATCCCCATTAATAAAGACACACGAGTAATTTTACTAAAAAAAAAACACAACCTTTGAGACAACAAAAACAGAAAAAGAGTAAGCAGAAACAAAAAAAAAAATAGCCACAAAAGGAGAAATAAAAAAAATGTAGGTGAGCATAATAAAAAAAGGGAGGCTCTAACGAAAGAAATTAAAAACGATAGTAAATTGGAAAAACTTTCGTTGATACATCCAAAACAAAAAACCATTGTATGAAATTAGTGGGGGATCCCGTTATCCCGCCAGGTGTATTTCTATGTGAAGGTAAAAATCGGACTAATGGACAAGGGGGAAAATTTAAAGGGGATTTTTTGTAGCCCCAAAAAGTCATTTTAATACATGGAAATGAGTGCAAGGACACTAGTCATGGGGCGACAAAAAAAGCCGTTAAAATCAAGTAATTACGTTTCTGAGGTGACGTTACCATACCATAAAACCCGTTATGGGGACGCTTAGTGCCCCTATTGAGTCAATCCAGAAATAGTCCATCCCACCCTAACACACAAGATAACCATGGGGGCAACTCTAAAAAGGGACCTACTAAAAAAGGTTTTTGTTAGACCATTTGGGGAAAGAGAACAAGACGAATTTAAAGGGGCAAATTGAAAAATTTTCTGATTTTCATAAACGGGTAAACCCCATACCAGTTCCCCGTTAATCAAGCTAGGTCTACACAGGGGAAAACCCCCACCGAAAAAAGAGCCCCATATCGAGTTCCACAGCTTTTAGAACAAAACCAAATAAACAAATTGAACAGGGAATAGGGGAAGGAGTATACAACCTCACTATCCCAGGAGCAGTCCTTGTTTATTAGTCCCCAAGAAACGGCAGATGGGACACCTTTGTATCGCCTTTTTCGGACTTTCGTGCTTTTAATGAGATATCACAGATAAAGTTAATTTTTGCCTAATTAAACAGACACGATAATCACTTTTGGTTCGCCTTTTTCCCACGACCCTCACCTTCAATAGCTTACCATAAAAATCGAAATAAAACCCAAGGACAGGCAAAAAACTGCTTTTACGTGCCAGACTGGCCACTTCCAGTGCGTCGTCTTCCGTGGGGTTTAAAATAAAGCCCGCTTGTTTTAGAACTCAGGATACTGTATTTTCAGGATGGTAGGAACAGGAATTTTTGGTTTACCTCGATGATATAATTGTGTTCGGACGAAATTTTTAAAGAGCATCTAGAACGTTTTACGGGAAGTTTCGAACGTTTAAAGACCTCTCTAAAACAAAAAACTGGAAAAAATGTCATTCATGCACCCGAAGGGTTGCCCCCTTGGCCATGAAATTTCAAGCGAAGGTGTACCCCCCGCCCCAAATAAATATAAAACAATACAAAACTCCCCTCGACCCAACAGTGTCGGGTACGTCTTTCCCTAGGTATTTCGGGGTACTACGAAGGATGTGAATGGGTTTTGCCATGTACAAAGCATTAACTAAAACTTCCCTTTTAAAAAAATGCACGTTTTTAAATGGACGAAAGACAACAGAAGTCTTTTAAAGATTTAAAGACAATGCTCTGTACGGCCCGTATTGGATACCCGGATATGAATGGGAGTTCATACTAAAGACAACGCTAGAGATGCTCTAGGATGCACCCCTGTACAAAAAAAACCCAGAAACGGATTAGAACAACCTAGCTTATACTAGCGGGCAGTTTGACCCCGCAGAACAACGATATCCAGAAATTTAAAAGAGAGTTGTTGGGATTAACGGTGTTAACACTTTAGGGTCTATCTCTAGGGAAAAAAATTTTGTGATCCACCAGATCAAAAGCCGTTAGTTTTGGCGAAGTCTTTGAAAGGGGACTGTTCTTCCGACTAACTGGGTGGTCCTTTTGCTTGCAAATTACGACTATGACTAAAACCCAAACCCAGGCCGGCACTCAGATGTTGAGCATTATCAAGGATAAGGATAAAAACTGAAACAAATTTTGGCGTATTGCGTCAGTTGATAAAAACTGCTCAAAGACAGGATGAATCGTTTCAGAATTCATTTCTCAACTAAAGAAAGGAATACGAAAAACCGTACTTATGCTTGACGATAAAGGGGCTTTCTACAAAACAAGGGCGAAAGAACGAGAGGATCGTTTAGTTAGCCAGTATTTTTTCGAGGGAAAACCATTGAAAAACATCACTCATTCCCCAGCTCGCATGTTTTTTTCGACCCCGTTGCAACTGTTAAATCACGATTCTTCTGGCCGAAGATGTACGGAGAAGTGAAAAAATTCTGTAAAGTGCATTTCCTCCAGAAGCAAAATCCTCTCCTCATTTAAACGGCTCCTATGCTTTAGTCCATCGTTCCTAACCCTGTCCACCGTAAGTCCGATATTGTCGGCCCTCTAGCCCATAGATTTTGGGGAAATAAATATATCCTCACCTTCCAATCCCATTTTTTAAAAATACCCTGAAGCGTATTATTCGGATCAAAAGGCTACCACGATCACAGAGCTTTTGTCGAAAGATTACACAAGACGGAGTGGACAAACGTTGACAGCCCGAGCGGCAAATTCCTCTCGGAAATGAAAAAGGAGATTTGCAAAATTTAGCGAAAAGAGACTATTCACTACGAGCTATAGGCCACAAACGAAGGGGAACCCTGGAACGATCACATCGCATTTCGCTGGGATGCAAGTCACTACAAACGAAGATAATAAACGGAAGGGGACCAAATGCACCCTTTGCTTAATGGCTACCGACCCAAAACCCTTTCTGCAACTAGCGAAACTCCGTTTTCTTGATAAATGGAAGAAAAATATCCTTCCCATTGAGTACAGTCAGCCCGATGAAATTACTTATGATATTGATGTTAAAACCCGGGCGAGCTAGTTCGTTTGCAGAAGGCATTCGAAATATGCACGATAACCAAAAGGGGAGGCTTTAAACACGAAAAAGGCAATACAATAAACCCCGCAGACCTGTGCCCAGGAAGGGGAAAACTTGGTATTCCTACGGGAACCAGCCTTTAAGCCCGGCCTAAAAAATTTTCGTTTTACTTTGGGAGTGGCCCTCATCGATAATGGGCCCAAACCCCCCCTGTCAATTTAAAGGACGGGATTTATACGCAAAGGGAAAGGAAAACAATTGGTCACGTTAAAGACTGAAGCCGTCCCGCATAATACCCGGGAAAGAAGACACCTCATTTTGCAAACAATTTTTGAAAACGGAGGGCAATCTCAGTGACCTCGACTCCTCAGCAAACCCCAAAGGAGTCCCCCTTGACGATGAGGGTATTGCTATACAACCCCACCCCCCAGCGCCCCCCCCGCGCTACGGCTGAGAATGGACTACGCTAAAACATAAAAAAAACTTGCCTTTCGGTTAACAAAAATTTTCTGGTAGAAGAAATAGCATTTGCTAATAGTAAAAAAATTAGCTGGTCGGGTTTTATAATGGTATGTGCACGTACCACACTATTACATACATCTATCGACTTATTCTCTTTACGATAAATGGAATTCTCTGATTTACAGGAAAAAAAAATGGGAACACTACATAAACGGGGCCGCAGTAAACCACTAAGCTCGGGAAAAAATAAAGAACATACGGCAATTTTATTTTTTGATAATCAATTATATTTTTTGTTCCACGATTTTTGGCCCTGGACAAGAGTTTTTTTCTTGGGGAAAAAGACTTTTTTACTAGGGTAACGATGGACTACGTTTTGGGAATTAATTGTAAACCTAAAAGGAAACTTCGATTTTTCCAGGTACCTTGACAAACCTGCAAAAATTGGAAATAGAGGATTAAAGGGTCCCCAGAGAACTGATGGGGCCAAAGGAGGCCAGAATGGACAAAGGGAAAAAGGGGAGAAAAAGGAATACGAAGTATTTTTAAACCTAGGACATATGGACGAGGAATTGACAAATTTACAGTCTGAAACAGAAGGAATGTAAGGAGGCTTACGGATATTTTAATACCTTACCCCCTCCCCGTAAAACCGACGAACTTTTCGATCTCGGGGGACACGCACTTCAATTTTTCTTCGGATTTTGGAAAAACGTGATTAAAAAATAAACAAAAGATTGAAAGCCTCGCAATGTCACGGAGAGATAACTCATGTGTGCAAAATCAAAGCATTAAATTTAAAGGGGGTTGCCGATATTGCCCCCCCAAAAAAAGAAGGAATATATTAAATTAGTACCTACAAACATACCAAAATAAACGCTTTTAGAAGTGGAAAAACGTTACAACGACCCATCTTTCTAACTGAAATGACGTTTTCTATCAGTGCAACAATGAGGTCAATGGGGAAAGAAAATTACATTATAAAAGGATATTTTAAACTCGAACAAATTTCGAATATGTGCTGTGGGTAAATTAATTTACTCTTTGTCACCCAGAAGTTAGGGAAATTTACAGTCTATCCTCCCAACTACTCCTGAAAACTCATTATAACAACTTAAAGTGGATAATGTAGTTTTCTACGATATAGCCAAGATAAGAGTTTTTTTTTCTGCATTGAAAATAAAGTAAATATTCTCTTGACATCCCCCAAAAACTGCTAAAGGGTTTTTTTCCCAAAAGTACAAGACAGTAGAATGCCCACAGGGTAATAATCACAGTGCAGGGCCCTGTAAAATTCCAAACATCCCCGCGTACTTACATCCTCCGGACAAACAACTTTTCATAGAAATTAGGACGATGTATATCCTCATGTACAGTGGGTTATACGAATATCCCCCCCCAAAGGCTGTATCTTTCGCGATCATCTTCTTATCGCACTGTTCATGGTGAAAAGACACAAGTTAAAAAGCTGGTAATGTGTTGCGCTTTAAAAAGTATCAACCCAAAGGTACAGAGTCATCGTACTAACACGTGGTTTTTTACAGTGGGAAACTGATACTTTATGGATCCAAAAGTTTTAACCAAAACCAAAATGGAATCAAACATACTCAAGTTACTGTACAAGGTATGGGCAATCACCATTCCCCGGTGATGTCGAGCCCTTACATCAGAATATCTGTTGACCCCATCAACATTTTATTATTTCTCACATAACTCAACTCGATACCATTTTCCCCAATTTCAACCCTTCTTCAAAATATGAGCAAAGGGAAAAATCACGAGAGTGACAAGTGTAAATTTTGGGGTTTACCCAAAGATTGAAAAATCTGCGGAAAGAGCAAGGAACCTTTGTCACCCCGCATTTCCGTATCACACATGGTCTGAAAAAATACGAGTTTTCAAACCTGGACTACTATTTTTAAAAAAAGTTACCCCATGGGGACCGCATGTTTTCTTTTCTATTTTTGCACTAGTTTATATGCAAAAGTAAATGGCAACAATTTAGTAATTTTGGGGTTTAGTCTAAGGTACCAAAACCATGACACAAAATCGCAAAAAAGGTAAAACACCTCCACCTCCAAAAGAAACGTCGCTCCCAAAGGGATGAAAGCTAGGCGAAGAATTAACTCCTTTTCAACAATTTTTTCAAGAATAATGATGGGAAAACAGGAGGGATAGAAAAGGAAGAAAAGGAAAAAGGGGAAAGGGGGAAGTTTAAAAATATATAAAAATAATAAAAAATAGGTGGGGTAGTAAAATAATTTTTTAGTAAGGGGGTATCATATTTTTTTATTTTTTTAAAAAAATGGAACTATGTAGAATGCCAACCCTAGAGAATTTTGTAGTTTACGGGAAAATAAATAAGTTTGAAACTCGGGAAAAATTTTTAAATTATTGCGGCCGCTGACAAGATTTTGACGTAAAAATGATAATAGGAATTTTTATTTGAATTTCACAAACAAAACATAGAGAGTGGTAAGAGTAGAGTTACCTACAATTCAAGTGCATTTTTTTTAAATTTAAGGATACGATGGTCCTGAAAAGGATCCGCTGCCGCGATGGCGCCATCTGGCCAAAAGATTGCAAGGGGCCATATCTACCAACCGTGGTCCCTCACTTTTGCAAAATTGAGGAAAATTACGGGAAAAACTGCCCGCGTCGTTCCTTCTCCCCCAATTTTTTTTGGGGGAACCTCGATCTTGCAGAAAGGTTCATCCAAGGCGTCCTTCAAAACAGGGCCCTGCACAACTCCCGGGTCCCCCAAAAAACATTTTACACCACACATCAGAAGGCTATAGACCAAAGCCCCTTTTAACCCCACCCGTTTGAAACTTTGATCGAATCTTTCAATCAAATCACTAGGGGTCCATGAAAACACTTGCCAAATTTAACTGTCTCAACGACGAGATTTTAATATTATAGATCTGTTGATAGAGCGAGGAAAGGGGGATTCATTCCTACTGTCCACGCCTTTAACACATTCTTTTATACAAGATTGCGAAAAAAGTTGCAACGCTGCAACATTTTCAAAGAGAATTGATATTTTCATTATGATCTCATAATTGTACCCGTGCACTTGGGGGGGACTGGTGTTGGCCGCTATCGATTTTAGGGACAAACGATCAAATATACGATAGTATGGGAATTTGCACGATAAGTGTTTTTGGGCACACTAATGCAAAACCTTGAAGAAAAAGTATGGACAAGAAACGGACATTTACACAATCAAGATGGAAAAAGATAATGTCAAGGGTAACCCTCATCAGATGAACGGCTCTGATTGCGGGGTTTTTTGCGTGCATTTTCCCCGGAAAATATCTGCCCAAAAGCTAACTACTTTCACACCAAAAACCCACATGCCATACTTCAAGAAAAATGGTCTTTTAAATTTCCATGCCAAACTGCTAGATTCTGTTACCTTCCAACACAAGCGATGCAGATTCTTGGGGGGGTTCCAATTGGGAATCACGCAGCCAGCAAGTTCCTATCGAGACTGTGCCCAAAACCCGCAGTCCCCCTCCAGTATGCGCACTGCGCCCCTGCGCCATCGCCACGACGAAGACCCCCCCCCCGATCACAATAACTGTGCCTCACCAGCAATCTCTCGGTGTGCCGCCTGTGCCCCGCCGCCTCGCCCGACGAAAACCCCTCTTCATCGTAAAGAAGAATTCCGAACTTACCCCTATTCAAGACATCCAAAACAGACATCCTCCACGCAGGCCCAAAGGGTCTACGACACTCAACTGTTAAAGGGAACGATCTTTGACCCAAGCGAGTTAGGCCCCAAGTTCGATAGACAAAAATTGAACCCACCATTTTTAAAAAAAGTTAAAGGGCACTTTTTAAAGGATTGTGCGCGTTACGAAAAACAATATGGGTTTACCAGGTCGTGAATGGACGTAAAATTTTAACGTGTTTTTAATTCTATGTTTTTTTTTGGGGGAATTTGTATTTGTGTAGAGAAACATGAAATACTAACACCTTATGTTTACTTTGTTTTTTTATTTTTTTTTTTGTATTTTTGTAAGAAACATGAAAAACTAATTCACCTTATGTTACTTCTTTTTTATGTAGGGTTTTTGTAATTGTATTTGTGTAGGAAAAGAAATACTAATTCACCATTATGTTCTTCTGTATTTTTTTTAATGTATGTTTGTGTTATTTGAATTTTTGGGGAGAGAAAAAAGAAAACTAATTTGCTTTATTTTACTTCTTTTTGTTTATGTATGTTAATTTTATTTGTTCAAGGAAAGTTTAAATTCTGATTCACCATTTTGTAAGCTTCTATGTTTTTTTTTATGATGAGTGATTTTGATTGTATTTTTATTATGATTTGTTCACAAAAAAGAAAATTCTAATTCACCAAAGTTTTAGCTTCGTGTTTTGATGCATGTGTATTGTATTTATGTTGTGTATTTTTCACAAAATGATGCTAGTTCTTCAAAAAGAGCAATTTTTTTTGGGGCGGCGGACGAGTGTTTAATGGGTAACCCGAAAATTTGTGTTTTAAATTTAATTCAAGTAATTGGGAAGAGAGAGAAGATGAACAGCACCTTTTGTGCAGTCTCAGGCTTTGCTTGGTCAAGAGGGGCGAGTACCCGCTGGTTTAGAATGACATTCATGGGGTAAGGACAGCCCGCGCCATCATTTATTTTTTTTCCTTTTTTTGTTGTTAACTTTAAAAACTGTTTACGCCCCCTATGGAGGTCAAGAAATGATTACTCTAGTTTCTTCATGTCAAGTCCCCACACTTTAGGGGGTGCAAAGACGTCTGCCACAATTTTGGGGACTGTGGAGGGGAAAAAGAAGCCAGGCTCGGTACTGAAAATCAGTCAGGTAGGTCCCCTACCGGGACATCTCACAAGAGGTAGGTGTTTTTATTTAAAAACACAGCCTGGCTTCCGTGCCACTACACATGAGTGGCCTTCCCCTCGAACCCAAAGTACCACTAACATAGAGCTGGCCTTTCCGTCGAACCAAAGACCATAACTAAGTGGCCTTTCCGCCGAAACCAAAGTACCCCCTACCATAACTGGCCCTTTCCCCTCGAACCCAAATTTCCACTCCATAGAGCTGGCCTTTCCACTGAACCAAACATTTAAACTCTCTCACTCTCCGTGTAATTCAATTGTATATCTAATTTGGTGTGTTTAAAAATTTAAAAATTTCATGTGTAACTGCGTTAAATAATGTTAAGATCACTCGAAAGCGTGGTGTTAAAAGTGTTTATTTTAAAAATCCCAAACCCTTTTCGAAAGTTGCTTACTGACTAGTTCGAATTTGCAACCCCGGAAAACGAAAAGTCCAACAAAAAAGCAGTTAATCACTGAATTAGGCTAAGGCCTGTGGGGACGAAATAAAGCTATGTTCGTTAAACTTAAAACATTATGATTGGCTTTTAAGTACTTATTTGAACCTAAATTTATTCGAAAGTTGGGTTTCATCACAAAACAATGCCCGAGAATATAGCTAGTCCTAAATTTGAGCTTAACTGGTTAAATGTTTTTTAAATTTAAAGTTTAAACACAATAACCCAAGCAACAAAGGACCATTTGAGACGATTTAGAAAAAAAAAATCCGGTTAGGTGAATTTTTGCACAGACCGTCCAGAAAGTGTCCTAAATAAAGGAAAAAAAGTTTTTACAAATGGGGCTGGAGCGTTGGCCGCCATCTTGGAAAATGTCGTCAAAAGTGGTTGTTTATTTCGTATATCTTAAAAATGGCAGAAGATGGATGAAAAGATTCGATAGCCAAATGTTGCCATTTATTAATTTGCTACAAAAATGGTGGTCAAACCGTATTTTCGCTAGGGGGACAACGGTTTTTTTTACAAAATCATGGTTACATGTTCCTCATTAGCTGATTCCCTTTATTTTCGCCCCCAGTATCAAACAATGCCAAATTAATTTGGGGAGAAATCGATTTAAACACAAAAGACTTTTGTGCGGGTTCATGAAAGCATATAAAAGTATTTTAAAAATCATCTCTGTGAAATCGAATTTTGCATTTGTCAGAAATTTTTAGTTTTTCCGTTGTTGGTATTTCCTCAAAAATTCCACATTTGACTGTCCATTATTAAAGCACTAAATCGAAATTGAGGAATAATTCTTTTACGCACATTGAATGACTTAAATAACGATCCGACTACAACCAAAGTTTTAATCCATTATGGCTACTAATTTAATATTCACAATATGATTACTTCTCGATTTTGTTAGTCGGGAAAACACTCCCGTAGTTGTTGTTATTATTTACTACAATTCAGAAAATTAAAAAAGTCCTGCCCCAACCGGGATTCGAACCACGGGTCTCCCACTTTCCGGGTGAGCGTCTTAACCAAAAGACTTTTAATTCTGAATTGTAGTAAATAATGATTACTGTTTGGTGCGATGTTTTTACACTCTTTTTGCTACATTATTCACTTTAATGTTGTGGTTTGTAAGGAATTAGGAGCCATGTGGATTAAAACTTTGGTTGAAATCAGATTTTTTTTAAGGGCATTTCAAATTACGTAGAAATATATTTTCCTGATATGCAATTTAATCGACACTCAAATATGGCATTTTTGAGGAAAAACCAAAAAACTGAAAAAATAAATTCCGGTTAAATGCAAAATTCGATTTCGCCTACCTGATATTTTTAAAAAACTAACGGAAGCTTTAATGAACCTCGCATAAAAGTATTTTTGTGATTAAAAATCATAGATTTATTGTTGCATTGTTTGATGCTTCCCGGGCCCCCGGCTACATGGGTTTTTTGGTTTCAGCACAACAAAGTTAGTCAAACCGCGTGCAGTACGAAACAAATGTTTAAAAAAAAATATCAAACTTTTGTTGTTTAGTGGGGGGGGGGGGGGGTTCGGCATCGGGCATTTCTGGGGAAACACCCTTTTCGGTTTTAGCACACCAAGTTAGTCAGATCGCGTTTTAAGTTTCGAACAAAAAAAAATATGTTAATGTAACTTTGGTTTTTGGAGGGGGGAGGGGGGGGTTATAGCCATCGGACGTCTCGGCAACAATGATTTTCGGTTTAGGCACATCGAAGTTAGTTTAAGATCACGTTCTAAGTACGAGTGAATGAATGGAAGTGTATTTTTTTTCGGGGGGGAAGTAATGGGGGAGGTGGTGGGGGGAGTTAGGGCCATCGACATCTGGGCAACATGATTTTTCGGTTTAAGCACACCAAAGTTAGTAGAATCGCGTTCTAAGAACGAGTAAAAATGAATAAAAGTGTCAAACTTTTGTTTTTTTTGGGGGGGGGGGAGAATGGGGGGGGGGGGTTAGAAACCATTGGACGTCTGGGCAAAATAAATTTTCGGTTTTAAACGCACACCAATGTTAGAAAGATCGCGTTTTTGTTTGCTTTTAACACCCTTTTTTGGGTAAACCATATGTTTGAACCAGGATAGTGATGAGGATTACAATACACATTACGGTAAGTATAATATACCATATTGGGTGCCTCGGAATCGATATAACGTCGCCGCCCGCACCTCCGCATTAGAAAATGCTTTGTTTTTTGTAAGAAAAGGAAAAACAGTTTAACCAAAAACTATCTAGTACCGAAGAAATAATAGGAAATGGAACACCAACTAAGACAGAGATAGAAGAGTTTTGGACAAGAATATGGGGTTTAAACCCCGGTAGCACACAACCAGTATATCCAATGGATTTAAGACGAAATAGCTACGATGAGATATATTAATGAGATGAGATTCGAAGGTATAACTGTTGAGAATTAAAGTTTGACAATCGGTCCTACACATAGCTGGAAACACCAGGTAATGATTATATTCAAATATTTGGTATTAAAATTCAATACTATACTCACAATCAAATTAGAAAATGTTTCAACGAGTTTTTAAATAGAGTTAAAGAAATACCCGAATTCTTTAATGAAGGAGTAACTTTTCTCGAACCAAAGAATAATGACACGAAGAATCCAAGTAAATATCGGCCAATTACATGTCTACCAACTATATATAAAATATTGACTTCATGCATAACAAATAAAGTATATAAGCATTGCGAAGAATACAATATCATGGCCGAGGAACAAAAAGGATGCTGTAAGAACTCGCAAGGATGTAAAGAACAACTCATTATTGACTCTACTGTAATGAACCAGGCACACAATAAGAAAAGGAATATTCATGTAAACTACATTGACTACAAGAAAGCTTATGACTCAACACCACACACATGGCTTATTCAGATTTTACAAATATATAAAATCAACCCAGTAAATGTAAACTTTTTGAATACCAGTAATGACAGACATGGAGAACAACACTAAAACTAAATATGAAAAACAAGCAGATAACTACAGATCCAATCCAAATTAATCGTGACATTTTCCAAGGTGACTCATTTTGCGCATTATGGTTTTGTCTGTCATTAAACCCACTGTCGCATATGCTTAATGAATCAACATACGGATTTAAAATTAAGGACAATAATATGGTATGTCACACAATTTCTCAACTATTCTACATGGATGACCTAAAGTTATATGCATCAAATTTTGCTCAACTAAACAGTTTAATCAATACAACATTAGAATTTAGTCAAGATATCTGCATGGAGTTTGGAGTAGAAATGGACTTTAACGATGTATTCAAATAGGCCTATTAAGGATTCTCACATGAATAATAATCTATCTATAAATGGCAAAAAAGTTGTTGAGAACCGCGAGCAGGATGAAAATAATGAGAATAATGGAGATGATGATGTAGGTTCATTGCGAAACTATCAAAATGAAGTCCAGACACAGATATAACCACACAGAGAACCACAAATACCCCAACGACACTTGATTCAGCCCCACTCAGAATGACCACAGTGACCAAAAATTAGAAATTTAGTAAATAATAACACCATTGTCAACGAAATGAAACATCTAATCTAATATAATCTTAGTTTGTGACATTACATACATATATCTACTGTGGCCCGGTTGCAGTAATATGGCAATTGACGACTCGAAATGGGCGGAGCTTAAAACGATCGATAGGTCACGTGACTAGTATTGGGTATAAATCCTCATTTCGCAAGCTGGCGCCTGCTGAACGGCGCATCACTTATCACGCTCTAACTTTTATTCTATTCATTATTTGAACAAAACTTAAATGAATAATATTTAGCAAACATATCATTCCTTGTAATAGCGATTATTCCGATTGTTTTGACAAAGTCGTTAGCTTGTTATAACAATGTACGCATCACACAAGTGAAAATTATCAATGACTTAAGTTTTCTCATTAATTAATTTGACAAAAAACTACTGATCGGATTTCGACAAGGATTCTTTGTAAGAATGCATCAGACTTTTTAGACAAGAAATATACTAACTTTCTAGATAGAAAGTGCACTGAACGAAAATTTACAGCATAGAGTAATATGCAGCGTGCACTTTTTCACGGCTCATCCGCACGTCAAGAGTGCGTATTTTAGATAAAACACACATACCCTGCATATTTTCTCTATGCTGCAAAGTTTCGTTCAGTGCACTTTCTATCTAGAAGTTAGTTTATTTCTTGTCTAAACAGTCTGATGCATATTTTAAAAGAGGTCTTGTCGAAATCCGATCAGTAGTTTTTTGTCAATGAATTATTGAGAAAACTTTAGTCATTGATAATTTTCACATGTATGATGCGTACATTGTTATAACAAGCTAACGACTGTGTCAAAAAAATCGAAATAATCGCTATTACAAAGAATGATATATTTGCTAAATATTATTCATTTAACTATTGTCCAAATAATGAATAGAATAAAAGTTAGAGCGTGATAAGTGTTGCGCCGTGAAGCAAGCGTCAACTTGCGAAATGAGGATTTATACCAACTAATTCCGCCATGTTGCCTCGTGACGTCAGGAGGCGGGTACAATTCAAGTCGTCAATTGGGAATGAAGTTAAGAGAAACTACTGATGACACTGTAAGAGGAGTTAGGAAAAAGCCGAAATGGGAACAAAAGTTAGTGGCCAGAATTGAGAGTCTCAGAAGAGATCTTGGACGCTTAACACATTACTCTCATGGTAATAGGGCTAAAAATGTAAGGCACCATGTAAACAGAATATTTCGTAGAATGATAATTCACACTAGGCACGAAAATGAGAATGTGTCTTTAATTGATTACACGGACACATTAAAACAAAAGCTTAGTACGCTGCCAAAGAGGCTGAAAAGGTACAGTTTATGTACAAGTTGAAAACATTAAAATGAAATCTATAAGCACAATGAAAAATATTTCTACTGACATTTGCAAAATGGACTAGCACCAATAAGTAATACATCTCCAGAGGAAAATATAACAAATTTCTGGTCAGATATCTGGAGTAGACCTGTAGAGTGTAGAGCACAACAGAAATGCAGCATGGATTGTGGAAGAAACGCAAGATATGGAGCAAGTTAATCAAATGGCCTTCAATAGCATTTCTCTCGAAGAACTGAAGCTGGTATTACATGGAGCACCTAACTGGAAAACTCCCAGAGTTGATAACATCCATAATTTCTGGTATAAAAGAATCACCTGTTTGCATGAAAATCTAGCAAAATATTTTACAGCATTAGTGAAAGGAGATTAAGCCATTCCGTTATTTTTTACAAAAGGAAAGACGTTACTACAACCAAAGAATGCAGATACGCAAAATCCAGCTCACTACAGACCAATGCCTACTTACTGTGTACCAACTACTTACATCTTGTTTTCCAAACAAAATTTACGAGCATTGTGTCGTTGTTAACGTGCTTCATTAGAGTATGCTAGACCCAACACGTTATGGTAAGACAAGAACGAGCGTGAACCATTTCTGCCTTTAACAATGCGAGGCGACCGACTGCGAGTCTGAAAGAGACGGAGAACCGACACGCGCCTCGTCGTGCCAGCCTCGAAAAGGGGCGGGTCAGCAATTTCCAAAATGATAATATTGACCAATCGTTGCTCTAATGGTATGATTTTTATGGAAAAGTCATCGATTGTACCCAAAATCATAAAATGTTAAAGTTCAGTGATTTCGAGCGTTCCAATAAAGTTTCATCATGATCGATGCAGCCGTATCCCGTTTGCCCTATATAGACCCAAACATCATGAAAATATCGTATTGAAAATTAAAGAATCGTGAAAGTACGATAATCATGAGAAAGGTTTATTCTGTCATTCCAAAAAACTTGGCATGTCTAAATTGAGAGATTTCCAATGTTCTTTCATATATCAAGATAGCATATTCCATTTGCCCGGTAGCGAACAAACAGACAGACAAAACACCGAGCTTTTTCTCAGGGTAAGCGAAATTAAAGTCTTCCCTACGCTCATACAATAATAATCCAAGACTCTTGATTGGTTAGTAATATTCTATTGGCCGTCATATTGAAGTCACAACATCGGATGGGTTGATGGTTGGTCGCAAGTGTTATTGAAGTCTAAAATACCCTTATGACTATTTCAATATCTTTCGACGATATGGGAACTAAAACTAAGGTAAAAAGACCAAGTTTTTTAATAATTCCTAACATACAAAATGGGTTAATAAGTAGATCCTACGAGGTAACTCAATGTTTCATTGGAGAGTGGTGTTACCTACCGAAAATGTTGTATGTAATATACCGAATCTCGATTTTTCCGCAGATGGATTCCGGAGTTTCACCGCATTGAGATCCAAGAATCCGAGCGCCAAGTTCATGGTGGCCATAGGAGGCCGGAACCAAAATTCCGTGACCTACTCCGAAGTCATGAACAGTCCCACTCTGCGCACCGCCTTCGTCAACAACGTCGTCAGGTTCCTCGAGAAGAACAAGTTTGACGGGCTTGATCTGAACTGGATGTATCCCGGACAGGGAGGGGGCCAACCCTACGACAAGGTGGGTTCAAGCGGGTAGGGGGAAGAAAGAGGGGGTCCTCACGTCCTGGTCGTCATCGTCTTCGTCATCGTACGTTTTGTCATGGTCGTCGTCGTCAAGAAGATCGTCGAGGGATGGGAATGGTTCCTTGACGAGACGACGACTGCCAGAACTCCCCTCTGGTTTCCTGGTTTCCTGGCCTTCTCGATTGGCGCCAAATTTTATCCCCGGGCCCACATGGGAGTACATTCGTTATTATTCGTCTTCTTGGTCTTTGAATAAACCTTCCGTGATAACAACATTATATCTCGTGTGCCTTCCAGGTAAACTACGTGTCCTTGCTAAACGAGATGCGACCAGCTTTCAACGAGGCAGGCTTCATTCTGTCGGCGACGGTGGCACCTGGACTGGATTCCATCGACCTCTCTTACGATGTCCCCTCTCTTAACCAGTGAGTAGAACACTAATCAAGTACAGATGTACAGATGTAACAAGCTCAGGGAAGTGGGTTGCAAAGCGGGAGCGACGCTACGAAATCAACAGATCATCCAAGTTGACGAATATCCGACCTTATCCAACAATGAGGTGAGGGTTGGAGGACTCCATCAAACTCATGGGCCCTCGGGTCTATCAAAATCGGTTAGCCATGCCTAATGCTCCACTTATTTTCTTCTTCTTCTTCTTCTTCTTCTTCTTCTTCTCCACATGTGTCTCCTCTTTTTCCTCTTCCCACCTCAGTCTCGGTCTCCCTCATGGTTTCTCTTCTCATCCCTCTAAGTATTGTTCTGTTTGTAGTTTCGGGATTCTGTCCTCCTTCATCCTAATCAAGACATGTCCGAACCACCACAGCCTCTCTTCCCATCTTAGCTCACTTTCTCTATTCCCAGTTGCTTCTTGATCTTCGTGCTCCGTATCTTGTCTATCTTCGTCAACTACGAAAATTTATTTCTGCTGCGTAAATTTGCATTTTATTTTCCTTCCAACCGACCAAGTCACATCCCCTTAACATGTGAGTGCAAGAACAATATATAATTAATTATAATTTATATGTAAGAATTTTACACTTCTGGGTACTTCTTTTTTCTTAAAGCAGTTTCCTAACTGATAAAAACTTTTGCTCTACCGCACACTTCCTATGCACTTGTAACAAAAGCTCATTTAAATGCTTGACATTCTTCTTCAATCACTTTAATGCCTCCATCTGGTAACATTTCACTAATATGTTTCTAAATCTGTATGTTTCTTATTTTCTTGGAATTTTTCAAATCTTTGTTTGTCTTTTCTATTCTGCTCTGTTATTTCGAAAATGTTCATCTTCATAGAATTTAGATACTAGAAACATGTGGTCCCCTTCAATGCAACTGCCGGTATGACCATCACGTCTTCTAGAATTAGACGTTTCAATGTTTCGTTCAAGATTCATTGAATTCAAGGACATAACACAGTCAAAATATGCAAAGATTATGAAACACTACAATATCATTTTGTCCGTGAATTCCAGGAATCTTGAACAAAACATTGAACCATCTTATTTATTCCCTTTTAAACACATAGCCAATAATAAATTTGTTCGTAAAAATGTCAAAGTTCTAAGATACCATGTTTTAAATTGCTGTTGTAGTTATCAAAAGTTCGAATGGTTTTATTTAAAGTTTATTATTTGTAATGATTGTATTTAATGTAACCGTGTTTGAGCGGCGCGATGTCGTAGATGTGTGGCTCGTTACTCTTGTTGTGTGGCTCGATGGTCTTGTGGTTAGCCTACCTGCTTCCAAAGCAGGAGATTCAGGGTTCGATCCCCGCTAAAGTCAGTAGATTTTTGCTTTTGATTTGGACTTACGTCTATCAGTCCTTGTCTTAGGAATTCGTAAACGGTGACTTTGGAGCTGTCCTAGCAATGAGACACGTAATAAATTCAGAGTTGTTCTGAATCGGTCGTATTGATTCTGGCGTTGATCTGCGGGTGTTTGCACTATCCATACCAGTGATTGCTATATTTCCTTTTTTTTAAGTATCTTTGGTTAGTTATCACTCACTCGTCGATTGCGCCGGAGCCTACAGGGTTGGCTTGGTCGCTTTGGTTTAAGGTCCTCCACTGAAAACAAGTTATGAGACTGCTTGAGTGGGTATACTCTAAAAACAGATAAAAATTTTTATACCAAATTTTATTTATTTGATGTGTATAGTAACTGTTGTAGTTTTTTGATGCACTATTGTAGAACGGTAACCTGGGAGTCCCAGAGGTCAAGCCACAGATTCCATACGGGGACGTATTGTAGACCGGGTCTCGAATTGTAGTCGGCTGCTAGTCCGGCCTGCGGAAATGCGATGTCCGGACCATGTCCAGACCGATCGCCCAAAGTCGTAGTGTATACCTCGATAGGACTTTGCAGAGTGTCCTCTGTCTTCGTTCGAATGCTGAATTTGGTTGAAGTTGTGGCATATTGTAAGGTGGAACTAGTTTTTAATTGGTTTATAGAGTATTTGCGTCACTAGTTGCAGTGGCAACAGGCAGGGGAATCAGTGTTGTGCAAGCAGTTTGGTAAAGAACAGATACCACACTTGTCGCGAGGTGAAGAATGTTCTGACGTCTATAGGCAGTTTCGATAGAACCTTGGTACTCCCAGCACATAGTGTTGCGTAATGATACCTGGCTTTGACGAGTGTTTGGACAAGTTGGTATTTCTCTCCGAGGAATGTTTGGTCAAGATCACAGGCTGTATTATATTATTCACACGTAGTTAAAAACACTGATTTTGTACATTGCACTTATCTCATAAAATGGTATGAGGTACAAAGTAATATTATTGGCTGAAATATAAGTTTTATAAGTTAAACATAATTAAAAATTATTAAATGGACTTGTTACGTGACAGTTTCTTCTTTTCTTATCCATAACTGGCTATTTTATACTGTTCTTCATCTTTTCTTAGTAGCTATTGCCAACTTTCACTGGGTGTCTTGCACACAACATCTTACACCCCATCTTAATTACTCTTACCCCAGCCTCGTGGGTCTAATACTTCTTCGAATCCATTCCTATCCACTCCAACCATAGCATTGAAATCACCAACAATGATCATGCAGTCACTATTAATAGTTCTTCCAATTCTCTTAACTTGGTATTTTTCCTCCTTAGGTCTCTTAAGCAAAGATTGTATAGTGACGAGGGTAAAGTATGCTTTATTGTCTACAGAGTGTGCAAATGGCACGACGTATTCACGTTTAAAACAAAAAGCAAAGTGAACCTGCCTAGGTAGTTTTCGCATGGCGATATGACTTTCAATGCCATTTGGAAAGGATCACGACTGAAGTCAAACATCAATAAACACAAACACCGACATACACATACAAAAAAGATCTAAAACATTATTTTTCTCACATTTACCACATTGTTACAACCAATGCTACATTGCCCTAACAATGATTATGTGTTGATGACAGATACCTGGACTTTATCAACGTCATGACCTATGACTATCACGGATCTGGAGAAACTGTCACCGGACAGAACGCCCCACTGTACGCGAGCTCCATTGACATCACCCCGCTCCAGAAGACACTCAACGCGGTAAGCAGTCGGTAGCTAACCTTAGGTCTAGGAAGTCACCGGACTGAACGCCCCACTGTACGCGAGCTCCGTTGACATTACCCCGTTCCAGAAGACACTCAACGTGGTAAGCGGTCAGTAGTTAACCTTAAGCACTGATAATATATTACACTGTGCCTTAGATATAGGAATCTCAAGTGCTTTTAGAAACAACACACAAAAACTATATTATTTTGGTATTGCATTCAGCCCACAACTTTTTTCTAAATCGCACCAAACACTCTTTAAAACTGATTTTCAAAATTTTTGCTAGCGGTGCTATTGTTGGGGGCTTTGCTCCCCAAATCACCCATACTTGGTCCTTTTTTTCCCCCTGGGATATTATATAGCCCCCCTCCCCCCAGGATGAAAATACTGAATTCAACACCAACACTGTTTATGAGAGCTACAGTATACTTTATGAAGTTACCCTCAAGCCAAAATTACAACAGAGAGTGCAGAGAGGCTGCCAGAAAAGTAAGATTTCCGTCTGCAGAAAACGCCCTCCTCCGTGCGTACCCATGGTGCCTTGCGCACGGTACGACATCCAGTAGGCGGCGCGCTACTTCAATCTTCCGAGCGTAAATGGATAGGCTGGCTCGATACATAACAACCCTCCCCTCTCCTCGAAACCCTCGAGCTGTCAGGGTATGCGTCTCTCACGCCTTGGACGGTTCTGCAAAGTGGCAGCTACAGGTGCAGGTGAGCCCTCTTGATGAATCTTTGGAGGTGGGCGAACTTGCAACTTGTCACAGTGTAAGACTTCAGAATTGTCTCCTGGATGAGAGGATGTACCTGATGCACTCGGAATTAAATTAATTCAGGGATCAACACATTATTTAAGTTGCAGAACAGCTATGAGTACAGAATCTGGTTCTGTTTGAATAAAAGATTCCACTCTTGTCCGTATCTGGTCAATATGCCGCTGTTACTCTTGTCCATTAAAAGTAACAACTCTGTATGACAATGGACCAGTAGCTTGCATAACAGTTGCAGGAATCCACCTTTGACCCACAACATAGTTCTGAATAAAAACTAAATATCCTACGAAAAATGCACACGGAATCTTTTTAATGGCATTTTCAGGCTTTTCCTGAAACGCAATGTCAAAATTAGGATGAAGGCGGTCTAGGAGAGTCTTCAGTCACCTCGTCGTTAGCATCTCTGCCGGGCTTCTTCCTGTCGCAGATGTCGGAGTTATGTGTTGCTTCAGGAGGAAGGTAGCTAATTGTTGATCCCAATCACCATAAACGATTCATATAACAACATACATAACACACATAAACGATCCTTTGTTGTCCAAACCATTCGTTCTGCCTGTCCATGAGTGGATGAGTGAAATGGCGCTTTGGTTATTTGTCGTATAGTGTTACTGATAAGGAAATTTCTGAACTCTGCAACTGACTACCGTTGTCTGAAACAAGCGTGTCAGGAAGTCCTTGGGGTGCCAATAATCGGCGCAGTATGGTGATCAAAGCATGTGAAGTTGTTGATGTCATCCTGTAGACCTCAAGCCATTTTGAGTATGTATCAACAACAATGAGAAATGTATGACCTTGAAACGGGCCTGCAAAGTCTATGTGTAATCGTGACCATGGGTTCCTAGTAACTTTCAAGGTACGTGGAGGTTCCCTCGTAGGTGCTGGTCTCGGCTTTTGGCACACAAAACATTGCTGTACTTTCCTTTCTATCTCAGCATCGATGCCAGTCCACCAAACGTAGCTACGGTCCAATGCCTTCATTTGGACCACGCCAGGATGGCAACTATGTAGAGATTTGAGAATTCAATCTCGTACTTACTTACTTTTTGTGTCCGGCTAAACACAATATTTCCAATAATTTGCAACAGCCATTCCTTTTGCATTTGCTTCCAAGATATCGCGCAGGGTACATGGTTCTTCGAGGCGGGGGCAAACCAGGAGGTGCCTCAGATACTGTACCTGTCCTCACTCACACATGGGCTCGTGGTCAGCTGGTAGAAGGCCCCACTTATGCATGTTGGTCCCGCATCTCGGCACTCCAGTTCTTAATCGGTTTAAGGTCCGCCACACCGCGAAGGGACAATTAACACCTGGAGCGATCTCTTCCCTTGGTGCAATGTTCGGTGCAGGCAGTTTGCTGTTCCAGTGGGCGACACGATTTGCCTCTGGTGAGCTTCTGAGCACGTGAGTTCTAGTCAAAAAGCTCTTTCTGGAAGTCGTTTTGCCGCCTGGTGGTGTCCATACATGGGGTGGCGAGGGTCTGTCTCCTGCTTCCTCCTTTACACGTCTGATGCGGTTATCCGGCGGATATGAGGAAGTGCTATCCCGATAAGCGGGTACAACTTATGTACCGGGGTTGGTTTTAGGCAGTCCGTCACGATCCGCACAGTTTCATTAATTGCGACGTCGACTCGCTTCGCAAGCACAGAAGCGCTCCACACTGGAGCGGCATACTCGGCGGCCGGACACACACAGTACGAGCGCTGATGTCCTGAGCGTGGATGGTTGTGCACCTTAGGTTTTGCTTGTCAGCTTTCGTAGAATGTTGTTTCGGGCGCTGACCTTTCCCTTCGTGTTTGTAAAGTGCTGCTTGAAAGCTAGTGTGCGATCCAGTGTGATACCCAGATATTTGGGTGTCAGGCAGTGTTGGAGTTTTTTACCTCTCCATACTATATCCAGTTCTCGTGCAGCAATAGGAATTGCAACACGATATCCCCACAAAAGACATAACCTTGTTTGCTGAAATCTCGTTTCGTCTAGTAACAAAAGCTTGAAACTCTTGATGGCCACCCTTTCCATACCCAATTGAGCACAAGAAAAATTATCGGATCTTTTTTGACATTTCAGCAATGTCATTGGCAGTTCAGGAATACTTCATGTAAAGGAGGAACTTCAAACTCTTCACAAGATAGTGGAAGTCTACTGAGGCCGTCTGCATGGCCGATTGTTTTACTAGATTTAAAACTAGTGAATAATGGTTTGCATTTAGTAACAACGCCCAACGCATCATTCTGGGTAAAAGAATCTGAGGTGCAGGTCAGTCCGCAGTGAACAGACCCAAAAGTGGTTTGTGGTCTGTCACAACAGTAAATGGACGACCATACAAGTATCATGGATTTTCTTTACGCTGGCAATAATCGCTAATGTCTCCCGGTAAATTTGTGCATAATTCCTCTCCGTTTGGGTCATGGTGCGAGAGTAACGCGCTATGGGCAACTCCTTATCACCCACCTTATGACTAAGCACCACTCCTATACTGAAAAGAGAAGCATCACAAGTCAATACGATCGGCTTCCGTACATCGTAATGGGTAAGAATTGAATTAGATGATAAAATATTCTTCACAGAAGTAAACGCTATATCATGCTTTATCACGATCAATTTTTGACCTGAACAATTTCAAATAATTATATGTCTGATTTTATATTAGAGTCAAGATCTTGTGTGGCTCGTTGGTCTTGTGGTTAGCGTATCTGCTTCCAATGCAGAAGGTCCAGGGTTCGATTCCCGCTAAAGTCAGAAGTTTTTTAACTTCTGATTTGGACTTCAGTCCATCAGTTCTTGTCTTAGGAGTTTGTAAACGGTGACTTTGGAGCCGTCCTAGCAACGAAGCACATAATAAATTTCAGAGTTGTTCTGAATCGGCCTTGTTGATTCTGGCGTTGATTCGCGGGTGTTCGCACTGTCCATACCACTGATTGCTATATTTCCTATTAAAATATCGATCTTTGGTTGGTTATCGCTCACTCGTCGATTGCGTCGGGGCCTGCAGGGTTGGCTTGCTCGCTTTGATTTAAAGTCCCCCACTGAAAATCAGTTCTATAACTGAGTGGGTAGACTCTAAATAAAATTTATTTATTTATTTATTTATTTATTTATTTATTTATTTATTTTATACTAAACAGTAAACATAACAATGACGATTCGCGTTCGGTGGTTCTTCCGTGAAAGTTTGATTACTCCTTGATTTGCTGTTTCTGATTTTTGTCAAACCTCATATATTCGTTTGAGTGGGAATGTCTAATAAATCAGTTTTTTCTTTCGCTTTTCTTTTTTAATGATTTTTTCCCTTCTTGTTTTCTTTTCTATTCTTGTCTTTTTGTTTCTTTTTTCTTTTCTTTTTTCCAACCCTTTTTTATATTTGATTCATTTTAACTGCAGTTAATATCCTTTTTGAATTTGCTACCAAAATTGTTGTGTTTTAATGCATGATTGTTTCATATTACTATTACGCATTGTTGTGTCTGCATCTATATGTTATTAGATTTATTAACTTGTCCTCCTTTGTAAATCAGTAAAGACGTTAAATAAATTAATTAATAAAAATACTTAGCAGACCAATTCCATACACAGCCCTTGTCTAACAGACGTTAAGAGGGTCTGCTACAGATGCTTTTATTTCTTAAGAACTGTGATGATAAAGTTGAGTAGGCCAAGCAAAGCCTGCAGTTCAATTTTATCATTTGAAATAGGGGCTTCAAGGATTGTACTTTTTCTTAGAATAGTTAAACCCACTCTGCAGTGAGCCAGAACCCTAAGAACTTCACTGCGTGCATTCCGAATTTGCATTTGTCTCGACAAAGACGAATGCCTGCTTCCTCAATAAGCTTCAGTACCCGCTTGAGGCACATGGCTAACTCGTCTTCTGAACAAGCTACTATTATTATATCATAGAATTATTGGATGACCAATTGAGATACCGAACAGCAGATCTTCTATGAATTTTTGAAATGTGCCCAGCGCTAACCTTACGCCAAATTGTAGACGTCAAACCCTGAATGCGCCTCGATGGGTCACAATAGTCTGAGAGTCCGCTGACCGTCGTCAACTAATAATTGTTGATATGTTTGAGCAAAGTCCAATTTCGCAAAAACCTTAGCTCCAGACAACTTGGCAATTAAGTGACTTACAGCAGGAAACTCTTATGGATGTTCTCCGAGAGCCTTACTGATAGCAGCTTTTGTTATCACCATATATCCTTATTTTTCCATCGTTCTTGACAACTGGCACAATAGGTGTACTCCAACAAGGATTTTCGGTTGGCTCTAGGACCCCTTGAGCTAGTAATCGACCTAACTCTTTATCGATCTTCTCAAGCGCGAATGGTACCTTACGAGCTGTCAGGCAAATAGGTGTGACTAGTGGATCTAAGGTAAGACTGACTGGGTCCCCCGGATCGTTCCTAATTCTTCATTAAACTGATTCAATTGACTTTTGCGGAGTTTCTAGTTGATGTAGACCTACTCCCGTCAGCTGAATTCCTAGTGGCTCGAACCAATGCCCTAATAGACTAACTCCTGTACCTTCTGCTATCAACAGTTCTAAGTTAGTCTCGTTTTGGACCATAAGTGACTGGAAATCTACATTGTCCTACTATCTTGACCGCATTCTTTGATAATCGACCAAACTGTTCTTGAATGGACACAACTTAGGCTCATCAGAAACCCACATAGAATTGTAAGAATCATTAGTTACAAATAAGGGAGAAATAAGACCCACTGCCTACTTCCATTACACACTCGACTCTCTTAAGCAATGAACTTTAGTTAGATCGTGCTATCAACATAATTAACGTACTCACAGTGCAAACCCTTGTCGACAGTCGGCGCTGACTTTATTGGATCACCAAAGGCATGAGTAGTTTCAGTAACAGCGGACCTGGTTTGTGGAGACTTGCAAACCTTCACGATGTGACCCTGCTTACCACAGCCTCTACAAACAGCATTCTCGAATCAACACGATTGTCCATCGTGCTGCCCTCCACAGCTGTTACAGTGACCCTTCTGTCTAAAGTTAATAGAATTACCTCCGTTCTTGAAATTCGGCTCGGAATGTTTAGGATTATTCCATGCCCTTGACTTGTGAGCTTTAAGAATTTAATTTATCTCACCAACAGCATTAGTAGTCGTCTCACCAACAGCATTAGTAGTCGAATTATGGCCAGCGGCTGACTCTGCTGCAAGAATCATAACCATGGCTGACCTGAGTGTAAGGTTAAGTTCAGCAAGTAACCTTCTTTGAACATCCTCGTCACGCATGCCACCCACTAATAGAGCTCTTAGCCTTGACTTTAAAGTGCTTTCAAAGTTACAATTTTGGCCAAAGCCATCGAGGCTGCTACATAATTGGATACTCCCTCTGCATCCCCTTGCATTCGCTTTTGGACCTTAAAACGTTCGTATATCTCGGCGGGTTGTGGAGAAAAATGGTTCTTCAACAAAGCAAGGATTTTATCGTAAGATTTTAAACTTATTTCACTTGGCGCGATCAGCGATTTTATTTTACTGGTTGTCTGACTACCACATTCTGCTTTGTGAGCAGTTCTCTTCAAACTAGCTTTACTTACAGAATTAGCTTCCAGGAAATATTATAAACGATCTCCATAAATGTTCCATTCTGCTGGCTTGTGTACATCGAATTCTCCAATAGAACCAACTTTCGGCATGTTGCCTTAGCGTGTTGCCTGCTGGCATTTGAAATAGTAGTAGCAATAGTCAAGGCTAGGCTGCAGGCCTAGGTTCTGACGGAGACGGAATCTCTGTCTTCATTTAATTTTCCTATGCTAAGCCTCGTCGAATGTTCGCCTTGAAAATGCCTTTTGGATTTAATCCACATCCAACGTCGCCAATATTATGTCTTCTACATAGCTCAGTATATAAATAACAAGAATACATTTGGTCATATGATAGTTTATTAGAACGCACGAGAACGAGCGTCCCACAAGAGAATGGTACAGTACAAAGGTAAGTATGAGAGCAAAGATAGCCTACTACTATTTATGTGAGTGTCAGAGAGGCTGCTAGAAAAGTAAGATGTACGTCGGCTAAAAATCGCCCTCTTCCGGGCGTACCCATTATGCCTTGCGCATGGCGAGACATCCAGTAGATGGCGCGCTACCTGAATCTTCCGAGCGTTAATGGATAGGCTGGCTCACCAACTTGTTATGTCCACAGAAAGCCGGTATGGAGAACTGGATTCTGCGTGGAGCCGACCCCGCCAAGCTTGTCATGGGAATGGCCACATACGGCCGCTCATTCACTCTGGCAACCAGTAACAGCGCTCTGGGAGCCCCAGTTAGCGGTCCAGGGCAACAGGGCCCCTACACCAAGCAGGCTGGTATGCTGGGATACAACGAGGTTTGTGATGTATATTGGGCTTGTGGGTTAATTAAATTAATTTTTTTTATTATTATTATTGATAGGAAATTGTGAAGGGATGTCCGAGGGCTGTTTAAGAGAACTCAATCAATTGCATTCGCCTTAACGACTGAGGAAAACCTCGGAAAAAATTTCAGTCAAAATTGCCGGTCTCGACGGGATTCGAAACCGGGACCTCCCGAATCAGAGTCGAGCGCTTAGCGCCCGAGCCAACACTGTCGGTGTGGGTTAATAAAGTATACAAGAACTCTCAGTAAGTGAACTTAAACACCAGGCCGCTTCGCGAACGCTTTTTTTAGTCGCGTTGATGGATGAGCTTTTTTTGTAAGCTTTTAGTTTCTATTGTAACTTGATAATTGTTATACCTAAAAAAAACTTAATATTTACACTTTTATTTCTATAGATTCTGGCTAACTTTTCCAACTTTTTCTTTCAAAAGGTACTAAATCACCATAACCTTAATGTCCATCTAATATATGAATGTTGTTGCCCCACCCGTTTGGTCAGAAACGGCCCAAATGTCACGAAAATTTCGCACTTAAAATCGAAAAACATCGTAAAAGTACGATATTTATTTCTTCGATTATACCCAAAAACGTGGCAGGTCTAAGTGCTGAGATTTCGAAGGTCCCCTTTAATTTTCATCAAGATCGGATGAGCCATTTGCTCGATAGAGGGCGAACAAACAGACAAAAATATAAACAAAAAACACACAAAAAAACACCCTAGCTAATTTTTTTCGGGGTCAGTGAAATTGAAGTCTTCGCTTCGCTCATCCAATTCGCTCATCCAATATTGGATGAGCGAAGCGAAGACTTCAATTTCACTGACCCCCAAAAAATTTAGCTCGGGTGTTTTTTTTTTTTTTTTTTTTTTGTTTTTGTTTTTTTTTTTTTTTTTTTTTGTTTGTTTTTCTGTCTGTTTGTTAACTCTCTACCAGGCAAACGGCATATCCGATCTTGATGAAAATTTGAGGGGACCTTCGAAATCTCTGAACTTAGAGGTGTATTGTTTTTGGGTACAATCGAAGAAATATTTCTCATGAATATCGTACTTTTACGATTTTTTTCGATTTTTAGTGCGATATTTTCGTGACATTTGGGCCGATTCTGACCAAACGGGTGGGGTTACAACGTTCATATTATACATGGACATTAAGGTTATGGTGATGTAGTACCTTTTGAAAGAAAAAGTTGAAAAAGTTAGCCGGAATTCATAGAAATAAAGCTTTTAATATAAGTTTTTTTGATTTGTATGCGATATTTTCGTGCCATTTGGGCCAATTCTGACCAAACGGGTGGGGCTACAACGTTCATATTATACATGGACATTAAGGTTATGGTGATAAAGTACCTTTTGAAAGAAAAAGTTGACAAAGTTACCCAGAATCCATAGAAATAAAGCTTTTAATATAAGTTTTTAACGGTAAATAATAACAAATTGACAAGTAACAATAGAAACTTGACAACAATCACCTACAATGCGTGCGAAGCAAAACAAAGCAACAAAGCACTCGCAAAAGTAAAGATATCCCACGCAGACTAAAAACTTTAAAAAAAAGCTCATCCATCAACGCGGCGGGACTTGAGCGTTTTCCTAGTTATTGGATGAGCGAAGCGAAGACTTCAATTTCACTGACCCCCAAAAAATTTAGCTCGGGTGTTTTTTTTTTTGATTTTTTTTTTTTTTTTTTTTTTTTGTTTGTTTGTTTTTCTGTCTGTTTGTTAACTCTCTACCAGGAAAACGGCATATCCGATCTTGATGAAAATTTGAGGGGACCTTCGAAATCTCTGAACTTAGAGGTGTATTGTTTTTGGGTACAATCGAAGAAATATTTCTCATGAATATCGTACTTTTACGATTTTTTTCGATTTTTAGTGCGATATTTTCGTGACATTTGGGCCGATTCTGACCAAACGGGTGGGGTTACAACGTTCATATTATACATGGACATTAAGGTTATGGTGATGTAGTACCTTTTGAAAGAAAAAGTTGAAAAAGTTAGCCGGAATTCATAGAAATAAAGCTTTTAATATAAGTTTTTTTGATTTGTATGCGATATTTTCGTGCCATTTGGGCCAATTCTGACCAAACGGGTGGGGCTACAACGTTCATATTATACATGGACATTAAGGTTATGGTGATAAAGTACCTTTTGAAAGAAAAAGTTGACAAAGTTACCCAGAATCCATAGAAATAAAGCTTTTAATATAAGTTTTTAACGGTAAATAATAACAAATTGACAAGTAACAATAGAAACTTGACAACAATCACCTACAATGCGTGGGAAGCAAAACAAAGCAACAAAGCACTCGCAAAAGTAAAGATATCCCACGCAGACTAAAAACTTTAAAAAAAGCTCATCCATCAACGCGGCGGGACTTGAGCGTTTTCCTAGTTTATTAAACAATTGGTACAGTAGTATGACATCTCAATCCGCCATAGCGTTTTGACCTGTCTTGTCACGTGATGTGAATACTACTAGTAGTAGTTCTACAGAGGACCGTTAGAGAGCTCTTAGTGGCTCGTAATTCAAATACACAACACCTCCCCTCTGAATTAGCATTTACCAGATTACATAATGTTCTAATATTAGCCTAATTAAATTACAGTAGTACAGTGTTATAGAAAAATATTATTTTCAACTGAATCACAATGTTTACACAATGTTTACTATGTTTACAATATTAAAGAAAACTGTTCATATACTTCAATGTTTCATAATATGTTTATACTAATCTAAACTTGAAAACTGCTAATCTTGCATACTAAGATAACATACTTGAGGTTCATACTTACAGTAATCATTTAATGTAATAGGACGTATGATAGCACTTCTGGGCCTAGGTGAGTACCTTTGTTAATTTAGGTTCTATCTCTGGCTCAACAGTGAGGCTGTGGTGATTGTCATCAAGATCAAAATACTGATCATTATGATTATTGTCAATCATGGTATGCCTTGACTTAAGAATATCTCTTCTATTTCTCCTAAGCATACTCCCTTCCGATGTGTTTACTATTATGATCGAAGTGCTCTATGTTTATCTACCACAACGGCATGTTGTCATTCCTTATTTTTTGTAATGCAAACATTTTGGCCTGGTGACAATGGCTTTAGCTCTCTTGCCCCTCGGTAATGAGCAGTTTTCATGATAGCTTGCTTTTTCTCTATCTCCTCTCTTACATTAATTTTACGGGAAGAGAAGACTTTAATTGGATGAGCGTAGCGAGCGAAGCGAGCGAAGCAAAGATTCCATTCTACTACACTGGAGAAAAAAATCCGGAATGTTTTTCTTTTCTTTTCTTTTCTTTTTTTCTTTCTTTTTGTGTGTCTGTTAACACGATTCCGGCTAAACCGATACTCTAATTGCGATGAAATTTTATGGAGACCTTTGAAATCTCTGAACTTAGAACTGCCACGTTTTTGAGCTCAATCGGGAAATTTTTTCTTATAAAAAACGCAATTTTACGTTTTTTTTCCTTTTTTAAAAATTACGATTACGATTACGAAATTCAGTTAATTTTTTATTTTATTTAATTTAATTTTAAAAAATCTTCAACTAAGTAATGTTTTTTTTTACAGAACAACAGAAAATCCGCGTAACACATGGCAGCTCAATGCACCAATTTCTCTCATCCAACAACGCGGCGGGACTTAAGCGTTTTTCCTAGTATTGGAAATTTTACCGGCAGCTTAGTCTATAGACGTCTATTTAGCAGTAGCTGAGCAGGTGACATGGAAAGTCCTGCTACTGGAGTGTTTCTATAGTTTAACAGCGCTACATGTACATATTTTCCATCTTCTTCCATTTTCTTAAACATGCTCTTAGCCGTCTGAACTGAGCGTTCAGCTAATACGTTTGACTTCGGATAGTGAGGGCTAGACGTGTTTTAGTTTATGCCCCACTCACTTGCAAATGTTTTGAATTCATTGCTCGCAAATGGCATGTTGTCTGACATGATTTTATCTAGTATGCCAAATAGTGCAAATAAAAATTTAAGCTTCTGAATAGTTTCGCGTGATATTTTTTTTTTCACTCTACCTGTAATATTTCCAACCACTTACTGTAGTTATCAGTATCGACTATGTATTGTTTGTGATTGAGATAAAAAAAATCACAACACTGTTTCCCATGACCGTTCTGGAAAAGGATGAGGTATTAGAGGCTCTTTTTGATTGTAAGCCTGATTTTGTTCACTAAAGAACTTTTTGTTCTATGTCAGCATTGATTCCCAGCCAATACAATGTTGGTCGAATCATTGTCTTTGACTTTGCAATGCCTTAATGGCTGTCATGCATTACATTTAGAATTACTTGTCTTTGAGACAGAAGCACTATGAGTTTATTTTAAAACGAAAACTGGACCATCAACAGTAATGTCATGTTTTCTGTGCCAGTAAATTCTGAAATTTTCTGGACACTTGTGCTTTGTGACTGGATAACCTTCTGCGTTTAATCTTATTAGATTTTGCAAGACTTGGCCATCTTTCGTGGCTTTTTGTAGTTCTACTGTACGACCATTAGATACAGGCAAATACTTGCTAATAGTATGGAGTATAACATCCATTTCTGGGTCTGAAGGTACTGGTTCTATTTAATACGCTCTCGACAAAGTGTCCGCGAGGAACATTAATTTTCCTGGAACGTAAGTAACTACTAGTTGATAACGCAGTAGCTTTAGGAGCATACGCTGCAGATGCAATGTTGGCAAATTGATATCTATTTTAGGATTGACTTTAATGTTTGTGGTCTGACTGGACTTTGATTACCTGGCCATATATGTATTCATGACATTTCTCATAGGAGAACACTATTGCCAGTAATTCATTTCTATTTGAGGATATCTTACTTCTGTATCTGTCAAAGCTCGAGAAGCAGAAGCGATTGGATGTTTTTCTTTGCATCAAACAACAACTGAATGCATAAAGTTTGTGACACATCATAAAAGCTGAGAACGGGTGCGTTACACAGTTCGAGTTTGAGCTTAGATAATGCTTTGTCATGATTTGCATCCCATTGGAACTCAACAGTATCTTTAAATAGATCACGTTAGTGTTTAGTTGACTGACTCATGTTACGAATGAACTTGGCTAGGTATTAAACCGTGCCAAGAAATCGCATAAGATCATTTTTTAGATTTGGGAGTTGGCATGTTTGTAATAGCCTTGATACGCTGTTCATTAGGTTTGAGGCCATCCTCTGACATGACATGTCTAACATATTGAACTTTCCTTACTTTGACCTGAAACTGTGTTTCATTAAAACTTACATTGTTGGTTCAAAATCTCAGCAAGATTTTATCGTGCTCAGCTTCTGAACTTGCGGAAATTAACAAATAATCAAATATGATGTGTACACCAGCAATGTCACCAAAGATGTCTTCATTTGCTTTTTGAAACACCTCCGGCACACTCTAAATACCAAACGGTAAACGCTTGAACATATAGCGGCCTAATACTGTGCTGAATGTGCAAAGCTTAGAGCTGCCAGCATCTATTTTTTTTTTTTTTAAAAAAAACATCCTTGAGATCAAGGACAGAAAAAAAAGATTTTTCGGACATTTTCATAGCTATATCTCCTTCCGTTGGTACCATATGATGACATCTTTTTTTACTTTATTTAACTCAATAGGATCCAGACACAACCTAAGTGATCCATTTGGTTTTTCTACAATTACCAAATTGTTCACACCAGTCAGTGGCCGTATCAACTTTTTCTATATCTTGATTTTCTAGCTTATTCGGCGATTCTTTCACTCTGGGCTTTAAAATTATTGGTATGCGTCAAGGTGGAGGTATTACGCCCTGAGATTTGAGTTGTAATTTTATTTTGTACTCTTTAGGAAATTGTCCTTACCCCAGATTTTTTAATAATTTTACAGCAACTCATCCTCTGTTAGGTTAGTTGTGGAATGAAGGCTAGTTTTAACCACCCCAATTAAGGTGAAGGCTTTACACTCTCCACTACACACTTATGCTTTGTCAACACTTAACGGACATGCAATTTATCTGCTGTGTTACAGTGTTCCAACCGGAAAATTGAGTTTAGTTCTACACATCCTTTTAATCCTAGTATAGGCAGTGAATCTGTGTCTGCTAATACTAAACTTAATTTTGCTGACTCATTGTTGCTCTTTGAACAAACAAGCTCAATTTTACCCATAGGCTTAATTTTAAAATTGCCATGGGACAGAAGGACTATTTTAGTGTATGTCATTTTGTTAACCCAAGTTGGTCTACGAGTTTAGAAGGAATCACGTTCACTTCCGCCCCCGTATTCAGTTTAAATTTAATTTTCTTACGAGTGTTTAACAGTGTTTGAATGTTTTGGACTCACTAGACAATGATCCTACAAAGAAACTATTTTAATTGACAGAATTATCGTTGTTCTCTTCTTGAGAAACCGTATGCAATACTTTACCCTTCTTTTTACACATTGATGCGAATTGATTTGACCCTTGACAGTGGTTTCAAGTTTTTCCGTATGCTGGGCACTTGCGCGAAGCATGGTTGTATCCACAGCGTCGACAGTCAAATGAAGATTGGGAGACCCCTGGTGTGGAATGACAGCTGCTTTGCTGACCCCCTCCTTGTTGACTCAGCTTGGCCTGGACTGCTGGTTGACCTTGGTTCTGCCACTGTTTAATGTTAGGTTTTCGTGTACTTCCTTTTTTATACGGACTGAACTGACTTTATGGACCCGTCAACTTCATGTAATGTTTGTACTTGATTTTGATTTTTATTTTTTATTTTTATTTTTTAGCTTCAGATGCGTGACATAGCTCGAAACATAACTTTGACTCACTCACTTAGTAATCTCTTTTGTAGTTGTTTGTTGTGAATTCCAAACTAGCCCTTAGAATGTTGTCATAGACAGCTCCTAGTTCACATGTTGCTGCACAGTTTTTTAACTCAGTCACGAACTCATCGAAGCTCATTCCCGGCTTTTGTGTGATGAGAAAAAATTATGTTAGGTACTCAATATTGCTTAGTTCTTTTTTGGTAGACGATATTCATCAAACTTTTTTAACAGTGTATCTAATGTCACTGTGGCATCTGTGAATCCGAACGTATTATAAACACGAACCGCATCGAAACTAACGAGATTCAGAAACATGCTTACTTGAACCTTGTCTAGTTTGTCTGTATGACCGGCAACAGTCTTATGACAAACTGCTGCTTCTTCTCAGTTGAAGATTTAGACAAAGAAGATGCATCCATCTGAAACATTGGCGGCTTTCTTAATTCCCCGTCGTAATAATGGTTGGTATTTATAAACGTACTGTTTAGTTTTAAGTCTTCTTAACTACTTGTTGCTTCACTTGCGAGCTAACAAGCACGTACGTGACTCGGTGGGCATGTTAAGGTCGCTACGATCGGCGTGTTTTTAGACCTACCTGCTAGGCACAATACCGTGTTCACTTTTCACTGTTGTTGTTAGCTTTAAGCTTAGCTCCACGTTATTTTCTGACACCATGATATATATTGGGCTTGTGGGAAATTAATAAAGTATACAAGAACCGTCAGTAAGTGAACATAAACATACTAATTATCTAGGTGCCCGTTAGGGCGCCGCAGCCAAGCCGCGGTGCGCTACACACTCAAGCACCTTATACACCAAGCAGAGTTGGGGTGATTTCGAGGTGTTACCCAGCCGTCATGTAACGTGATGTGAACTTGAAAACTATCACAATCGAGGGGATTTAGGTACCTGACAACACATGCCAAATTTTATTGGGGTACGATTATTCCTTTTTGGTGAAAAAATGGCTTGAAACATGCTCAAAATCACTTTAAGGATGTTAGCTACTGCTACTGCTACTGCTAACATCTAATACGTCGGCCCGCGATTCTGACCAGACGGGTAAGGCTACAATGTTCATATTTTACATGGACATTAAGGTTATAGTAACATAGTCTCTTTTGAAAAAAAAGTTGAAAAAGTTTGCTGGAAGGCTTCCAAATAAAGGTTTTAAAATAAGCCTTATACACTAGGCATACAATCAACAAGTAACTATAGTTACTTGACACTTGTTGACGGTACAAGCAGAGTTAGGCGGGAAAGTGCGATAAGTAAACAAATAGCGGACATTTTAAATTTTTCTTCTTTGTGTGGAACGAGAAAGGGTGTCATTATACTCTCATAAAACAAATCAGAAACCGTCCCTGGCCTAGGCCCAGATGTAGAAAATTATTTATAATACAACAGTGTAGGTCTAAAGTTCCATTAGGCTATAGGACTAGATAAATAAATACTTACACTACATGTTTGACAAGCCCTAGGCCTTTCTTAGCCAACCCTAGGCCAGCACAACCTTGTTTTGACACACTTCCCGCACAAATAACTAGTTTTGATTACTACAAGCCTAATGCAGACAAACAATGGTATGATAGTCCTAGGCTATTCCAAAATTTACGGCAATAATAAGCCTTTTCTTTTCTATTAATCAACTCACGCAATCTCCTGTCACTTTTAATGAAAATGTAAAACAAAAGATGGTGAAAATTTTAGTAGTATCTATGCTTTTGATTATCTGATGATTTACATGGCTGTGGATGCAGTGAAATAGGTGTAAAATAACATTAGTTGTGCGTTTGTTGTTACATGGGAAAGTTTTAATTGGATGTGAGTTGCCTAGACTTAACCAGTCCTTATACCGTCGTTATACCATGGTTATACCACCTATACCCAGGATGTACATGAATCCGGGCCTAGATATTTTACATCCTATTGTTATTGCTAATACCATAAAAATTAAATCAACTTTGATAAAAATATTATATTTTAACAAATAATTTTGTAATGGAACTTCAAAAGGTAATGAGATCACACACATAACAAAAACTTGTAGAAATACAGCCAAACCTTACACACTCAAAAGGAATGAGATCTAAAAAAAGGGCCAAGCTCATCTACCCTTCCACATTTGCGCATTCTTAATTCATAAACGTACAGTGTCCCATAACAACATCCTCGAAAAGCTTTGCAAAATAGAATTTGCGTGTTTACGTTTAAATTAATTAGAAAAAAAGAACTTGGATAAACTATTACGTTAAATTAATAATCGCAAATTCTATTTTGCCAAGCTTTTCGAGGATGCTGTTATGGGACACTGTACGTTTATGAATTAAGAATGCGCAAATGTGGCAGGGTAGATGAGCTTGGCCCTTTTTTTAGATCTCATTCCTTTTGAGTGTGTAAGGTTTGGCTGTATTTCTACAAGTTTTTGTTATGTGTGTTTTATTAAACTAGGAAGCTTCGCAAACGCTTTTTTAGTCGCGTTGATGGATGAGCTTTTTAATTATAAAATGTTAATATTAATTTAAAAGAATAAAAACATATGAACACGGCCCATACAAAGCAATCATTAGGTCTTTTGGATCTTTGATTGTTTGTAACAAGGCTGTGAGTAAGGTATAAAATCTCCTGTGAAGTTTTCATACAAGGCTTTGAGAAAGATTAAAATTTATATTTTCGTGCTATTGGGCGGATTCTGACCAAACGGGTGGGGCTACAACGTTCATATTTCACATGGACATTAATGTAAGGGTAATGTATTGACTTTTGAAAGAAAAAATTGAAAAAGTTACCCAGAATTTATAGTAATAAAGGTTTCAATATTTAACACCTCAAAAAACTCAAATTAAAACCTTTATTTCTATAGATTCTGGCTAACTTTTTCAACTTTTTCTTTCAAAAGCAATACATCACCATTACCTTAATGTCCATGTGAAATACTAGGAAAACGCTCAGTTGGACGCGTTGTTGAGCGAGCACCGGTACGTGCAACATGACCCGAGTACGACATTCCCATAAGGCCCACCACACAGTGTAGGCCTAACTGGATATTGACATTGTACACTATATACTATTCCAACATCTTTGCATTGTACTAATTCACGTCATGCCTTCTAAAGTGTATCTTTGTATCTTCACTGCCTCCTTCATTTTTTAACATCATTTTTCGAATTATGATTACCAATAAGTCTTTAAGGTCTTGACCGATTTAGCTGAAAATATGGAAAATAGGAGAGAATGTTGTACTTATTGACCCTGCAAAATTTCATAACGATCAAAAAAAAAATATTTTTTAATTTTTTAATTTTTAATTTTAATTTTTAATTTTTTATAACCAACTATCGGATTTTGTTCAAAAACTATACAGCAACCCGCCTAGGTGGTATGTACAGTCAGGGTCATATATAAATCAAGAGGTCTGAAAGATATCTCTTTCACCGACATCTCGTGGTCAACTCTTTGTGCCATTATTTATATTGCCCTGTGAACTGCATTATCGACGTAAATAAGAAACATGACTGCTAATGTCAAAGGAAAATTCTCTATTCACCAGAGAAACTATCAAGCCTAGAAGAAATATAATATGGAACGTAAAGAGAGCATTATATATCGATACCTTAGCCTAGGCATAGCATTAAGACTATGCCTTAGTACTTATATTTGCCTTAGTTTCTAATTAATTTCGAATAATTCTATCTTGGCTGTCAAGTCTTATTTGCAAACCACCAAAGTTTGTTTTATGCTTTTGTTTTGATAAAATTGTATTTCACTTCTGACTGCCTTCTAGATATTGACTATTTTGTTGACCAAGAGTATTTCAAAGCCTCCTAAATAATATTAATAACATCAAATAGTCTAGGGGGCTTCCATCGATCGATAATGCAGTTCACAGAGCGATATAAATAATGGCACCAAGAGCTGACCACGAGATGTCGGTGAAAGAGGTATCTTTCAGACCTCTTGATTTATATATGACCCTGGCTGTACATGTCTAAAAAATTTCAGGTCGATCAGAGAAACGGTGCGACCTGTATCGAAGCAGTAACAGAGAAAAAAAAAATTGACATTCGAGCCATAAGAGTCAAGTGGAGACGCTCGCTCAATGAACGTTATAGCCCCATCCGTTTAGTCAGAATCGGTCCAAATGTGACGAAAATATCACACTAAAAATCGAAAAAAATCGTAAAAGTACGATATTCATGAGAAATATTTCTTCGATTGTACCCAAAAACGTGGCAAGTCTAAGTTCAGAGAAAACGAAGATCGTGTCAAATTTCATCAAGATCGCATATGCAATTTGCCGGTAGAGAGCGAACAAACAGACGGAAAAAAAAAAAAAAAAACACCCGAGCTAAATTTTTTTGGGGGTCAGTAAAATTGAAGTCTTCGCTTCGCTCATCCAACAATTTCCCATAATTTTTACATACCAATAAGTCTTTAAGGTCTTGACCGATTTAGCTGAAAATTTGTAAAATAGAACAGAATGTTTGTACTTATTGAATCTGCAAAATTTAATTTTTTAAATTTTTTTTTATATAAGCAATGATCAGATTTTGTTCAAAAACTATACAGCAACCTGCATAGGCTGATATGTACATGTGTGCAAAATTTCAGGTCGATCAGAGAAACGGTGCGACTGTACCGAAGCAATAACAGAACAAAACAGATATTCGAGCCATAAGAGTCAAGTGCCCAGCAAACACAGTGGTGCAGGGCACGGTCTGGGCACGCACTGTTCGTGCTGGCGGAGTGCCGGGTAACGGGCATGTAACTTTTTGTCCTGCGGGGCGCGTACTGGCGAGGTACTGCTGCCAATATCACAATCTACTCACGTCATGTGTCAACGTGCGATACCGGGCGCGTACTGGCGAGGCACTGCTGTCAACCGTACAGACGGGTTACGGGCATGTATCAACGTGTCCTGCGGGGCGCGTACTGGCGAGGCACTGCTGTCAACCGTACAGACGGGTACCGGGCAGTATGTATCAACGTATCCTGCAGGGCGCGTACTGGCGAGGCACTGCTGTCAACCGTACAGACGGGTAACGGGCACGTATCAACGTGTCCTGCAGGGCGCGTACTGGCGAGGCACTGCTGTCAACGGCACAGCCGAGTAACGGGCATGTACTGATGTGTCCTGCAGGGCAAGTACTGGCGAGGCACTGCTGTCAGAAGCACTGCCGAGTTACGGGCATGTACTGATGTGTCCTGCAGGGCGTGTACTGGCGAGGCACTGCTGTCAACGGCACAGCCGAGTAACGGGCATGTATCAATGTGTACTGCCGGGCGCGAAAAAGGCGAGGTATTGCTGTTGATGGTAGAGCCATTAATATTCAACCTCTCTGTCCAGTAACGAGCAGATGTCAGATGTTTTATTTTAACAAATAGACGCAAATGTTCGCACATTTATTTGTAGACTTTGCACGAATAAATAGATTTAATCAAGTACACATCATTCTCCAGTTATTATTCTTATACACGTTCTTTGCGTATTTTATTGCTATTAATTAATGAAACATGAGCAAAACTTGATACGTAGGCCTATCCCTATCCGAAATGTAAAAGAAAGAACGTATGCTTCAAACTTTGCAAATAATATAATGCTTTTTAACAAGACAGTTACTTTTTCATTATTCAACGATGTTGTCTTAAAATTTTTAATGCGACATAATGCGTTAATATCCTATGAATAAGGTTCGATCGTTTTTGCTGTTACCTTAAAATATCAATATCGTTGTACTAAAAACAATCAAATGGATGAAAAACATTCAACATTGGAGTTCCCGTCTGCGAATATTTGTATTCGAGGCAATGTTGATAAATTCCTTGATTGGTCCTTTAATAAGTGTTTTATGTTGATAACGTTTTCGTTGGTGAATGCACTTCCTCCTAGATACTACTTATGCGTGACAATTCTTAAATTGCCTCATAGTCATACGCACTTACGTACCGTACGTACGCCTAGGCTACGAACTCAAATTCTATAATGCGGAATGCCGTATCTACATTAGCTGTCCAGCAATTGTTAATTTTTTTGTATTAACGTTATTTATATATCAGTGAAATATGTATTATTATTCTACTTACCTTGTATATTGATCTATATGAGATAATAAGATTATCATAGAAAGTCTGTATATAAAACACTGAGATTGCCTTTTTGATTCTGGCGTTGATCCGCGGGTGTTCGCACTGTCCATACCACTGATTGCTATAACTAGGGAAACGCCAAAGTCGTTGTTAAACGAGTGAGTGAGCCATGTGTTGAGTACCCGGTAACATTCTCTTTTCGCACTCCATCTATGACTAACCTTTAAGGACGACAGAACCAGACACACGCAAGGAGTGGGTATTGGGGTAGATGATCAGAGGCAAGGGGCCAGGCCAACACATGGCCGGGGAGGGCATGTGGCCTGTGACGAAATCAGGCCGGCGCATGCTAAGGACCGTGGGCAGGGGTGGGGGGGGGGGGTCGTATTCAACTGCATATTGTGTCACCGTCCGAGTTGTCGTCGTCGTCGTCGTCGTCGGGTTTTTTTTTTTTTTTTTTGACTAAGGATGCGTCAACCGTTAGGTCACTCATAATGCACCACTCTAGCCTAGGGGCATATGGGGAGGAGGGGCCCATGCTGGCCAGAACCACCCACGGGTTAGGGGAGGAAGGGGTTTCACGGGGAGGTAGTCATAGGGAAGGAGAAAGTTCCCGACGACGACCGCCAGATCTCGCCTCTTTAAAAATAATTAAATATGTTTTTAAATGCCTATAATGCAGTGTAGTCCATCATCTGTGACAATATTATGGAAAACATAGACAGTACGAAATACGTGAAAGTATTGCAAGGTTTACTCAATCTACGAGCGGAATTTGGAGGTACCTGATGTACGTGCAACATTCGATAAACCTTGGACACGGCATTTCACTGCCAGGTATAAATAACAAACATAAAATATTGTTTCGAAATCAACAGCATTGTCGTTAAATAATTTATACACATTGGCAGCCTATTTTTCAATTTATTATTTCTTGTAGGTTTAAATCGCAATGGATCTAGCTGATTTTGTTAGCAGTTCTCAGTAAACTCGTACCGGATGTCTGTTTAAAATTTCAGCGCAATCTGTTCAGCGATTTGGCTGATTTTTAAATTTTAACGTACACACACACACACACACACACACACACACACACACACACACACGCACGCACGCAGATTAACAGAATGACCGCCGTTTAAGTTGTATTGTAGATTCACTTCCGGTCGCTTCGCTCCCTCGTTTAATTATTTTCTATTAAAAAATATCGGTCTTTGGTGGTTATCGCTCACTCGTCGATTGCGTCGGGGCCTACAGGGTTGGCCTGGTCGCTTTGATTTTCTGTCCCCCACTAAAATCAGTTATATAACTGAGTGGGTGACTATAAATCCAATTATTTATTTATTACATTTTAAACGTATTTGACAACAAAACAAAACAGAGCTCTTGGGTTTCGGTAACTTAGCGCTAAATGCTCATTGCGAACAACTGCACAACAATCAAAAATTGTTGCGTGGACCAAAGAGGTATGAATAATGTATACCTCCTTGGCGTGGACAGGCAGGGAACGAGGAGTCACGAGTAGCATCTAGGAGGCAGTGCATGAATGTATAATGTGCATGGCTAAAGATATTGTAAATTAAAAAAAGAATATAAATATTATTATTAGAAAATGTTATAACTTCATTACGGATAAATTTATATAAATATAATATACATGTTTTATTAAATAACTTGATAGGAGACGGAGTTTTATGTATTTCTATAATGAGACCAGATGGCAGTGTTTGTTGTGATGTATGTCGATGTGATGCTCGAGCACGGAGGCTCGGAGGCGGAGTTTCATGTTTTAAATTGTTGCCATTAGAAGTTGGATGAAAATGTCCGAAATAAACGCTGATTTTTTTATTTTGTATAAAGTATAAGTACTATTATTGTACCTAACATGTATGTAAATCCATATATGTTTAGACGTTGTCAATCTAACAATGCATATAAATAACAAATAAAACATACGATTTAGAATTAATATAATTATAATTATAACAAAAGCTGAAACTGGACTTCCCGTATCTTACACTCAATACTAATTTAGTAATTAGTACGACGACTGACAACCAATAAATTTTTTTATACGGAAATTGACTTGAAACTTAGTTGATTTAAGGTGGATTTGAAGGTAATTATATTTTAGGTGCACGTTCCAATAATTATTGATTTGCTACTTTTAAATTCTAGCACCAGTTTGTAACTATTTCTACAAAGAATTTGTTTATTAAAATAATAATATCATATTACCAGCTACGTATAATACGCCTATCTTCCAATGTCAACTAATCAAAATTTAAAAGCCAAGAATGTTACTTATTAGTTATATTTAAATTAACTATGATCAATTATTTTAATAGTTAATAACAATAAAACATAATAATACATCAATTGATAAATTATTATATGTTCAGTACTTAAGCAGATTCACAAAGGGTATCTTATACAAATACAAGTCTCTTGTGACATTTCCATTGTGTTGCCGACATTAATGTATTATATTATTTGTACAATTACATATTTAAGTAGGCCTAATTAAAATTATTTCCTCACAAATCCTCACGCATTCAGAATAACGTATTATTTATTTATGTTTCACATCAAGTTATAAAGTCTGACTGCTAACACGAAATTACTTTTAGATAATGCTTCTATTTTGTGTATAATCCAAGTATAGACCTAAATTATTGTTTTTTCTTGTTGTATACATAGGGCTAGACAATTTTATAATACATTTTTTCCGCCTCAAATTTTAATAATTATTGCCAACATTATTGTCATTATTATAAACCCGATATAATGTTTTTATCTAGTGTATTTGTTGCATATCATTGAAATTATTAATAATTAATGCTAAGTTCGCCCACAAATAACCATATCAGTAAGAAAGAAAATAATAAATAACAATTCTTATTAACAATTTTGAGTCGTAAACGCATGTTATGTTCTGCAGTTTTATGTTTCGAATTTCCCGCTCATGGGCAAGACTCTCATAAGCCAGCTAACGCGCTCTGCTACTTATAGGTGCAGTATCCGAGTGGTGAAGGCGTGCGGGAGTGGAGGAAGGTATCTCGTGTTCGAGTCCGGCTCATGACGATAAAATTTATTCCTGTATAACATGTTCTGTCTACTACCATGTACTTGTTCTTCCATACACTGTCAATAATAATATGATCTTAATTGTACCTCTTAATTAAATGCAATTTTTTTTTTAAATTCGTTTACAAATTGGGTTATTTGCGTGGCTACCAGATGGCGCCAGCGTAGTGCCTTTTTAGTTTTTAATGCTGGGCGCGTGCTGGGCGCGTGCCGTCGAGGCCGTGCTGTCCCGGTACCACCGATACTTAATGGCCCGGCGCCGCGAACGAGGTACCGGCCCGATGCCGCGGACGACGTACGTGCCCGGTACCGTGAACGCCGCACTGGTTCGGTACCGCGGACGACGTACGTGCCCGGTACCGCGAACGCCGCACCGGTTCGGTACCGCGGACGACGTACCGGCCCTGACGTTCCGCCCCGGTGCCGCGAACCCCATACAGACGGGACCTAAGGCCACACCGGACCGGCACCGCTGGCATAGGAAGTTGGTAGGACACTTTTTTACTGGCCCAGTACCCAGTACACGGGACCTGCCCAGTACCGCCTGAGCCGGAAAATACGATACTGTCCTGGTACTGGGCACAGTTTTTTGTGTTGCTGGGTGGAGACGCTCGCTACGCTCGCTCAATTACAAAATGTTGCATGAATGTTCCATTTCGAGGCATCAGTCCACAACGTGAAAAATGAGAAATCCAGAACATAGATTTCAATTCAGGAACTTCCAATGAAACTGCTTACCAAATTTACCTGCGCGTTCACATTGATTTAAACGTTGATATCCAGTACGAAAATACGCGAAACCACAGTTTTTGGCTCGAGCGTTAAGCGCGTGACTCTGATCGGAGGTCCCGGGTTCAAATCCCCTCGAGACTGGCAATCCTGATTGAAGGTTTTTTCCTAGGTTTTCCTTAGTCTTTAATGCGAATGAAAGTGATTGAGTTCTTTAAAACAGCCCTCGGACATCCCTTCACAATTGTCCTATCCGCAACATACCCAAATTAGACACCGGAAGAGGAGCACGAATTGCACCCTGGGCAGGCTTCCCACGAAAATTATTATATACACTTGGAATAAATTCCCGGGGTTGACCAAAATTGACTAGATTACGGAGATTTCACGAATATAAAAATGTATTTACACTGACACTGATGAAGCTTGTGGATGGGGTCGGAGCACAGCGCTAGGCATTTAGAACAGTCTTGGTCCCTAATGAGGCCAATTTTGTTCCCCTTGGACCCGTCTCTTCTTGGGAGGTAGAGAGAAGTCTCGACGTCTTATGAGTGGCGTTTGTGGCAATTGGCATGCAGACATGTCATTTTGCGTGTGAAGCGTGTGGGGGCAGTGAAATCGAAGGAAGGGTTCGTCTAATATGCTACAGCAGATTTCATATAGTCTGGCTGCGTCTGGAAGTGATTGGTATAGAAGAAGAACTTCAGCAAACGGTGCCGTTGGTGAGTGTCTACCATACCGAGGTCTTTGTGGCGTTAAGCTGGGGGAAACGCAGGCCATCCTCAACACAATATGATTTTTAAACAAAATAAACAAGGACGAAAACAAAAAACAAGGAGATTGTTTAGGCTGTAAGGTGCGCTACGTCTGCCTGATCTTGATTAAACTTTTCGGAACGTTCGAAATCACTGAGTTTAAATGTGATATGAATTTGGGACCATCGAAGAAATATTTCCCAATCTCATAAGGTCGTAGTTTTATGACAACGATTGGTCATTATGACCTTGCCGCCCCGCACCTTTTCGCGGCTTTCACGACAAGGCGCATGTTGGCTTTTGATCTCTTTCAGACTTGCAGTCTCACATTGTTGAAGGCAGACATGGTTGATTCTTGCTCAATGACTCTTGCTCAATGACAATAACGACAATTATGACGACATGAAACAGTAATCATTGGACAAAAATAATCAACTATTAAATGTTATCCATCAACGCGACTGGCAAAGATGTTCACGAATCGGCATAGTTGAATTAAATATGCGGTGAGATTAGAAGCTGGACGCCACTTTTCCGGTCACCTTCTTCATCTTGTAAGAATCAGCTATATGCATCTTCCACGAGAGTTTCGAGCAGCTTGTCGGTGACCATGGGATGGTCATCCCTGAGAAGACCAGAAGCGGAGGAAACTGATGTCTCCTTCTGGTAAAGAAGGAGGCAGTCGATTTTAGAACATTAAGGAGAGGGGGCAATAGCCCAATGTCCCAAGCTATCCGGTGAGCTAGGTGAGCCAAACTAGGTGAGCTGGATCTTGCTGATAGAGCGTCGACATCAGCAAAAAAGTGTATCTCTACTCTAGGCGACTTGGATGGCTTACTGGCTATAGTCCGAAGTGAACACGTTGAAGAGAAGAGGGCTGAACACTGTTCCCTGAGGAACCCCAGCTTTGATGGTACGATTTGAAACGTTTTCGCCCAGGAATGAGACGAGAAAATTCGCTCGTTAAGAAACAGTAGATTGTAGGTACTCTGTACTCGGAAAGTTTAATTTAGCTAGCTTTTCCAAAAGTCCGAGCATGCCATACAGCGTCAAACGCTCTCGCGACGTCCAGTTAGCTGAAGATTATCAAACTGCTAGCTCTTCAACTGTTACAGTTGAAGCAAACTTCTACAGTAGAAGTTTGTTTATTTTTCGCACAACAGGCTACAAATTTCAGAATATGTTCTCAACACTATGACACATCTCCAGTATAAAGTAGGCCAAAATTAGTTCACCGGAAGTTGGTCAAAACAAAAGACTAACGCAAACTTGTGAAAAAAACTAAAACACACTTAAATATCTGTATCTTTGGCATTTTATGGGTTAGAGTATTGAAATTGGTCATAAAAGTTGTGAATTAACAACATCTATTAAAATTTGCAAACGAAATATCAAAATATTGTATTTTAAGAGTCGCAAATTAATAAAAAAACGTAAAAAATTACAGTAAAAAATGATTTACCACACTTTAGTTCAATTTTAAATGCATTTATTGTTGAAATACAAAAAAAATACTTGCATTGCTATTTAGCCTGATTCTTTGGCTAAAACATTGTCGCTGGTCGAACTCTGGAACGTGAACTTCATAGCATCGTTTTTATTATTCCCCGAGTTTCGGTGTAGCGCCCGCGGCGCTAACCAGGCATAAGGAAGTGTTATTTTCGGGGTACCGATATAGGTAAATAGTGCATTAAATCGGAAATGGTTTACTTTAAGTCAATGCGGTTAGTGTAGAAATATTGAGGAAGGCTTACTTTTAAAGTATATTATTTTTTCATTTGAGAAAACGGCACATATACCTTTATTATGGTATTGCCGGTAATTAATAAGAAAATGCGATATTTCCAATGTTTTAACGGAATGGTTCTTGAAACTTATCAAATCACTGAGACCACGCTATTATAGCTATCGAAATACCAAATACACCGTTATAAAGGTCTATGCATCTTCTCCATTTTTGCTTTAAAAACCCATATGAAAACCTAGCCTTTAAATTGGTTGGGGAAAAAAGGGGCCAATATTGGGGGAAAAGCCCCGGGAAATTTTTAATTAAATGGAAAAAAACAATAAAAGGGTTTAAATTTCAAAAAATTTCATGTCAGGAAACCCACCCAAAAAAACAAGCGTTTTTTTTTTGCCCGGAGGTGGTAATTTAAATAAAAAAAAAGAAAAAAAATTTAAACTAGCTAAAAAATGCGGAAAAAACTTTTAAAGACCCCAATTAAAAAAAATAAAAAAAAATTAATTTTAAATTTAATTTAATTTATAAAATCTAATTTTTTAATTTAGTTTGGAAAAATGAATTTAAAAAAAAAACCCTTTGAAAAACAAACTTAAATTTAAGAGTAGGATAAAAAATGGACCCTATCTACAAAATCATAAGATTAGTAAAATGATTTCCCCATTTAAAATATAAATTAGATCAAAAAAAAAGAACATTTACTTTAATTTTAAAACCCGGGCCCTGCCTCCCTTTGGGACCCAAATTCTACCAATTTTCAAAATTTCCCCTTTTGGCCCTAATCCACCCTGCCTAATTACATTTTTTTTTACCCCCCCAAAAATTTCATAAAAAATAATAAAAAATTAAAATAGGGGAATTTTTAATTAAAAAAAATGAATTTAATTTAGTTAAATGAATTGATGTACTATCTTTTTAAATGCGCATAAAAGGGTTCCAAAGTTGGGTTTCTCCTGCTCCGTTTACCTCAGCTTTTAGACAAATAAACCATTTTGTCGCCGGCCATTCACAGCTGGTTCGTAAAATGAGGGGGGGGGAAAACCCAGATGCGCGCGCCGCCCGGGGGCTCGATTTTACCGTTCAGTTTCACCGTTTAGCCCCACGAAAAAACTTCCAAAGTTTTCCGATCCGGATTTTGAAATGTTTAAATTGATAAACGCACTCGTTAATTAATTAACACTTGTGGATATTTAGGAAACCCACAAAACCCTGTTTCCAAAAAGATTGATTGGGGGATTACACTCGGAAAAAAATTTAGTGATGTGATTTTTTGATGTTTTCATTTTAACTTTTCCAAAGATGTTTAAAACCAAATTAAAACGCGGCAAATTTAAATTTTAGGGGATTTGATATTTGATGTATCACGACTGTTCACAACGGACGATTAAACGAATTACATTCGGAAAATTTTAATTAAAAATGTGATTTTTAGTGATCATTTGGGACTTTTTCCAAAAAGGGACTTGACAAAATTACACTCCGGATAATTAAAAAAAGGGTTGTTTATTTAGTGTATCATTTGACTGTTAAACAAAGGGCCCGTTTGGGAGAAACACCGGGGGAATTTTAATTAAGGGTGTGATATTTTAAGGTTAAACTTTGACTTTTTCCACAAAAAACCCGATTAAAGGGGGGAATTACACTGGGGAAAATTAAAAAAGGGGTGTGATTTTTAAGTGTATAACTTGCCCTTGTTCCCCAAGGGACGTTTGGGACAAAAATTACCCCGGGGGAAAATTTAAATTTAATGAGTAAATTTTTGATGATCACTTGATTTGTTCAAAACCGGACGTTTTGGACAAAAATTACACTGGGGAAAATTTAAATTTAAAGGGGTGGGATATTTAGTGTTTTCATTTTAAAATTTTCACAACGGACGTTTGGGAAGAATTAAAACTGGGAGAATAATTAATGAGTGCTATTTAGTGAATAATTGGGTGAAAAAAATCAAAGTAGAAACAAAAGCCTTCAAAACGGGTTTAAAAGAAAAAAAAAATCACTTTTCCCCTTTCACCCCGCACTCACAAACATTATTTCCCTACAAAGGCACAGGAACCCCAAAAAACAAAGCCTAAGTCGACACCACCCGCCCAGTCGGCAGGTAGGTCCTCCGCCCAAACAAAAATCTTTTAAATTAATCGTCACCCGCCAGGGGCGCCCCAAAACAAAACCCCTTTCCGACCCCCTTCACAAAAATTTTCCCCACCACTTCTCCTGCCCTTATCCTCCCGGGGGGTTTTCCCTTTTATGGACTTTCCCCCCCTACTAGGTAAAGTGAAAAATACGTCACGGCAAATCGTAGGGCCCAAAACTAGTTTCAATTTTAAAAATCTCCCCCCCTCAGCCTCCCTTGGCCAAAGGAAGTCGGCTTCTCTTAGAGTGATGCTATTCTATTTCCCCCGAAACCAATCAATGGTAAAATTTTCTTATTTTCTGTAGGCTTCGGGGGAAAAAATCAAAACTGGGGCTGCAGAAATACTAAAAGTTTTCTTTTGGGGAAATGTTTTCAGATGGTAATTTTAAAAAAAATCCCCAAACCTATTTTTTACAATATTAGGGGAATTTTCAAATTTTAAATTTTCCCCTTAAATTTACTCAAATAAAAATTGGACTTGAAAAAAAAAACATTAAATCTTTTTTTAAACCTGTCTTTATTTTTGATGTTTTTTTAAAATTTGGGAAAATCAGACGTAAAAGGGAAAAATTTAGTTTGGGATTAGCTAATCATTAATTTTTTTTAAATTAAAGAGTTTTTTTTAAAAATTTACAAAAATTTCATTATGTTACTGATGATATAGGGTTTGAATCAGTGATTAACATGTTTGATTCGATGAATTTTAAAATAGGTTATTGGGTTTAATTAAATAAAATTTTGCATGTTTTTTAAAAAACCAATTAGTATACACATAAAAATGTATGAAGTTTGGGACCTTTTACAATACCCCCCCCTTTAAATTTAAATTTAAAAAGGAAACCCTTTTTAATTAACAAAAATTATAACAAGATTTACTTTTTTAGGGGAAACTATTTCATGGTCTTTAAATTCAAGTTCCATCTTAAAATTTAAATTGTTTAAAATTTAAATATTTTTCCCAATATTTAATTTACAAATACCTTTATCTTTTTAAAAAACTCTTTTGATTATATTTAAAATATTCAATTCATTAAATTAATTAATTAAAATTTAATGAAACCTGTTTAAAATTTCAAAATTTTTTGTTTTTTAATAAATTATTATCTTAAAAATTCCTGATTAAATTTCAAAAATGTTTGATTTTTTAATGGTTTTTCTATTTCAAATTACGTTATTTTTGGGTTTAAAAATTCATAAAAGAAATTTTAAAAATTTAAATTACATTTTTAAAAATTTCCCTTTGGAAAGGGTTTGGTTGGCATTGGTCAATGAATAACATTTTAAATTTTCCCGGGTTTCTGGGAAAAGCAGTCTCTGTTTTTTGAAGGGGTCTGAAACCTTTAAGGTTTTAAACCAAAAAAAACAGCGGGTTTTTCTAGTCAAAAAACACTGTCCCCCTTTGAAAAGACCTCGTGGCCTTCAAGCCGGAAAATCAACTTCCCCGATTCGCCCCTTGGGCCAATCTTGTGCGGGTTACACAAAAAAAACTCGACAAACCACCCATTTCCTTTTTTCACTTTAAATGAAAAAAAACCTTTTTAAACTCTTCAATTGCCCTCCAAAAAAACCCCAATAGCCACCAACATAACAAACCCAGGTTGAAAAAGAAAATTTTTGTGGTACATTTAAAAAAATTAACCCCTAAAATTTTCATCTTTTACTTTAAATAAAAAAATGAAAAGTTTGGGTTTATAATAGGGACAAATTATTTGAAAGAAATTAAGAGAAAACCCTTTCCCCTTTCATTAATTATGAAAATTTAAATTTTACTTTTTCGTTTCAGGGTTTGTTTTTTTAAATTTTTTTGTATTTAAAGCGTTTCGGACAATACAAAACCCACTCTCATTGTAATTAAGTTACATGCTGGGTACTTTGGAAACAGCATAAAATTGTTTTCATCTCGGACAAAAAAAACCCAAAAAAAAACAATTTAAAAAAAAATCCTTTTCCAATAGTCAACTTTCCCCATTTTCTTTTTCTCCAAAGCTATGAAAGGTCAATAACAAAAATAAAAAAATACAGGTGAGTAACTTTGTCTCCCCGCACAATTAAATTAGGGGCAAATGAACCGCAATGTTGCACCCAAAGCCCAAAATTTCTTATTTTAGGATTGCTAACTCTGAAAAGGATACCATCAATTTGAAATTATACCCAAACTGCCCCACTTCCCCCAAAAGCTAGGGGAAAACCCGTGAAAAAAATAGCTTATAAACTACTTTCCAAACTATTACATTTCCAAAACAATTTCATAACAAATTTATACCCTCAAAATTTATTTAAAAAAAGCATAATTTGGTTTTAAAGTTTTCCCTTTTCCTAACCTTTCACTACCAAATATATCTTTAAAATTATTAAACCCGAAATTTTTTACATACTAATTAGCCAACCCTTCCAAACTTTTTCAAATCTTTGTTTGTCTTGCTATTATTCTCTACTTTTTAATTTTTTGTTTTTTTACCACCCAGGCGACCGGGCCCCCTTTTCATTTTCCCTCCCGGGGTCTAGCCCCTTACCCCGTTTTTGGGCCCCTACCTTTGGGGTTTTTTAAAAAAACCTTTGCAAAAAAAACTTTTTTCAAAATCTTTCTTTTCGTTCCCACCCCCCCCTGTCCTGTAAATTCCTTCAGAAAAAACATCACCAAGTTTCAAATTTTTATTTCCCCTCCCTGGGTTTTTTCTTCTCCCTTTATCTCTCTCCAAACTCCCTCAAACCAATTTTAAATCCGATTACCCTTTTTTTTTCCTTTAATACGTCCCCTATCAAAAATCATTCCAATCAATCCAAAGGCTTTCCCTTTTTCCGGGCCCATACCAAACAACTTTTGTGTTTCCTTTTATCACCCCTCTTAATCAATCAATTTTTTCAATTTAAACCCTTTTTACTACACCACTCTTTTTCAAACCCAAAAAACCCCAAAATTCCCTCCCTTTTTTCAATTTCCCCCTCTAAATTTTTAAATCATGTCCCCATCCTTATCATGAAATTTTATTTTAAAGATTTATATTTGCCATTTCCCCCATTAAAAACCTTCCCGATTATCTATCACCGTTTAAATTTCTTTTTCTTAACTCATTCTCAAAGTTCTGTATTTCCTGTGGGCCACATTCTTAAATTTCCCGTTTTTAAATTTCCCCCAAAAATGTTTTTTCTATTTTTCTCCCATTTCCCGGAACTTGTTTTTCAAGTTTTGCTTTCCCGTTTTTTTCGACTGTATGTTAATTTTTTTGAAATTCCCCCTTCCCTTTCCCCGTGACAGTTTGTTTTTAGTGTCCCCCAATTTTTTTTTGCTCAGGCCCCCGTTTTTTAAAAACCCAAATTGCAATTTTCCCCATTTTCCTGTGAAATCTGTTTTAAGCCCTTTTCAAAATTTCCTCGGAAAGATCCATTTTTTCCATTTTATTACCAAAAAAAAAATTAAAATTCCCAATTTATGTGTTTTAAAAAACAAAATTTAATTTTTATTAATTTCCCGGTCGCTGTTAAATTTCAGGGCCCCAAAGTTGGCCCGCCCAAATTGGGCAGGTAAACCAAAAATTTGGGGTAGACCAAAGAAATTTTAACAATTCAAAAATTTTATTATCCAGGGCGCAGTAAAATTTAAAGGGCCCCACGTTTCTGGGCGCCAAAAGGGAAAAGGGAACCCCCCAAAACAAGTGTTTCTTTGGGAAAACCCGGGAATGGTTTAAAATTAAAAAAAAACAAAAATAAAATTACTAGCTCAAAATGCGGAAGAACCAAAATTTCTTCAATTTAAAAAAAAAAAAAATTTTATTTAAATTAAAAAATATAATTATAATTAATTAATTAAATCTTTAAACCCAAATTTTTGCACCTGAAAAAACAAAATTAAAGTAAAAAAGGATTTCAAAAAGGGGTCAAAAAACTACTAAAAATTAAAAAATTTTGAATGAATTTTCCCCTCCAAGATTTAAGTATATTGAGATAAAAACAATAAAAGACAAAAAAAATACATCAAAACCCGCCTACCTAGGATCCCCTTTTTGAATAATGATTTTTCCCCAAAGGGCTATTCCCCCTGGGCCCATGTAACATTTTTAAAACCCCCAAAATTTTAAAATTTTATTTTTGATTAAAAATTAAAAAAAATGATTGGAATTTGATAAGAAAATCTGAGTTTTTTTAAAAGATTTTAATTAAATAAAAATTTTTGGTTTTACTCATCTTTATCCGGTTTGGGTTGTGCATGGGCGAAAGTAAAAACCAAAAAAACCGGGGTTGGCCGCCTATCTCACTTCTTTGGGGAAACTGTGCGCAAAAAAAAACAGCCAAATCACTACACCCAAAATTGAAATCTTCACCAAAGAAAAAACCTTTCCATTTATAACCCAAGGGATTACTGAAAGTTTAAATTGTTCGCAATATAAATTCCAGGAATTCAAAAAAATTATCCCCAAAAACCGATAATTTTAAAATTGGGGGGGGAAAAATGTAGAAAAGGGACATTGACTTTTCTAGTTTACGAAAAAGTTCGAAAAAACAAAAAATATGCGCATAAAACACCCCGTAGAAAAATGAATCAATTAAAATGGCCCAAAAAGGGGGCAAATGCCCTTTTTGCTAGTCCACAAACCCGTTCGAAAAACCAAAAAATGCGCGAAGAAAAAACTGTAGAAATGAATCAAATTAAAAATTTTGCAAAAATTGCGCAAAAAGAAAAAAACCCCCCTTTCCCCCTAGAACTGAATCAATTAAAATTTAAAGCAAATATAGCGCAAGTGACATTTTTGCTATCACAAACAGTTTTGAAAAACCAAAAAATGGGGCATAAGAACCACTGTAAACTGAATCAAATTTAAAAAATGCAAAATATAGCGCAAATGACATAAATTTCTAGCACAAAACAGTTCGAAAATTTAAAATATGCGCATAAGAAACCCCTCGTAGAAAAGGAATCAAATTAAAAATTTTGCAAAAATCGGGAAGTGACATAAATTTCTAAATCCCCACCCCAAACAGGTTTCGAAATCAAAAATGCGTTAGAAAAAAACCCCTCGTAGAACTGAATTTTAAAATATGCAAAAATGCGCAGAAAAACACTCGTAAAAAGGAATCAATAAATATTCAAAGGGCACTTTTAAATTTTTGAAAAATTTTAAACCTCACACAAACCCTACAATTTAAAAATTCATAACCGATTTGATTATTTGTTTTAAAATTTCAACCAAAATTTCACTCCCCCTCGAGGGGTAAGGGAGCCAAAACAAGAAAATTAGAAAAGCCCCCCACCAATGACCTGGAAAGGGGCAAACCAGGTTTTCCCTTCCCTTCCAACCCCCTTTAACCCGTCCCCTTTTCCCCTAATTTTTACGCTTTTATTGGGCTACCTTTCCAAAAGTGCCCAGCTTTCCCCCTCCTAACGACATGGTTAAAAGATCCTTCAACCTAGATTTGAAAACCCCCTTTAAAACCCCTCACCCAAAACCCCCTTGGCCCATCACCTTCGCTAAAATGGACCTCAAATCTTTCCCCACTTTATCCTCCTTCGAGAAAAATTCTTTCCCCTCTTTTTCCCGTGTTGGAAAAGCAAAAAGTCACGTTTTTAAACCCCGGGGTCTACTGGGCTTAGTAACGGGCTTACTGAGGCGGAAAAATTAAATCAATGCTATTTTTGCTTGCGTTTCAAAAAGAAAGGGGAAAAACTTAGTCTTTTAAAAATCAAATTTCTCAATTATTTCTGGAAAGAAAAAGTTCCAAAAGCTTAAAACATCCTTTTAAAATACAGTGGGCATACATTTTCCTACCTTTTAAAAATTTAAAAATTTGAGCCGGAAAAGGCTTAATTAGGTTAAATTTTTCAAAAATTTAAACATTTTTATCATAAAATTTCAGAGGTTTAAATTTTACAAAAAAGAGGATTGGCTTTGATAATTTTTTTTTTTGATGATACTATATAGATGTAGATACATTTGGGTATGTTGATATTTAATGAAGGTTAAAAAAAATTTTTAAATTTAATAAAAAAACATATTTTAAATGGAAATATAATAGATATTTTAATTGGAAAAAAAAGCCCAGGGCGGCTTGTTAAAAATCACAATTTTTTTAAAAGAACAAAAAACTACCTTACTCTAGTCCAATTTGGGGTGGTTTGGGGGGACTTGGGTAAAATACGTTTTTCCTTCCACCGGAATATCAATTGTGATATTAATTTAAAAGTTAAAAACTATCCCCCAAAATGTCTGCTGGTAAAAGGAAAACAGAAAATCCATTAAACAGGGGGGGAGGTTTTAAAGAACCCTGATTGTGGAGTGGGGATTAGTTTGATTGAAAATTGGGGCCGAAAAAATGTTTTTTAAAATAGGAAAACGCTTAAGTCCCCCGCGTTGTTTTGGGGGGCGTATATGGTGCTTTAGATGCCAGTGTTACGGGTTTTCTTTTTGTTCGTAAAAAAATCTTTTACTTAATCAAGTTTTTTTTAAATTAAATTAAATTAAATAAAAAATTAACTAAATTTTTATAATTAAAAAAATAAAATAAAAAATTAATTTAATTTTTTTTAATTAATCGTAATTTTTTAAAAAAAAAAAAAATCGTAAAATTAATTTGTAAAGAAAAAATTTATTCGATGCGCTCAAATTTAACACGAATATAAATTCACAAAATTAAGGTTCTGTAAAAAAAATCATTACAATAAGATAAAGCATGTAGGTGTTAAAAGTAAAAGAATGTTTTAAAAAAAAAAAAAAACCCGAAAAAATTTTTGGGTTTTTCATGGAAATAATTTTTCGATTAGCTCAAATTCACACAAATTTTTAAATTTCATAAAAAAAGGGTTCTGTAAAAAATCATTACAACGGAAAAGCATGGGTTTTTAAAAAGTCGAAAAAATTTTTTTAAAAATCAAAAAAAATCGAAAAAATTGCGTTTTTTATGAAAAAAAATTTCCGATTCCCTAAAAAACGTGGATTTTCTAAGTTCAGAGTTTTCGAAGGTCTCCTAAAATTTATCCAACGGAGTAGGGTTTAGCCGAAAGGTTTTAAAAAAAACACAAAAATACAGAAAAAAAAAAAAAAAAAAAAAAAATTCCGGGTTTTTTTTTCCAGTGTAGTGAAAAGGAATCTTCGCTTCGCTCGCTACGCTCATCCAAAATGTTTAGATACTTTCAATAATCATAATGCATCGAATACGACTTTAATCCTATTCCAATGTTAAGGGTCGTCGGGGGCACTATACTGGTCAATTATCGCTTGTCTTCCAATGAACTATTTAAAAATACTAGGAAAACGCTTTAAATCCCCCCGCGTGTTTGGATGACGTATTGGGGCATTGAGATGCCATTTAGTTACGCGGATTTTCTGTTGTTCTGTGAAAAAAATCATTACTTAGTCAAAGATTTTTTAATTAAATTAAATTAAATAAAAAATAAACTTAATTTTTATTATTAAAAAACAAAATAAAAAAAATTTAACTTAATTATTTTTAAATTTAAACGTAATTTTTTAAAAAAAAAATCGTAAAATTTTCAATTTGTATAAGAAATAATTATTCGATTTCGCTCAAATTTAACACGAATATATAATTCATGGAAATTAAGGTTTTATGAAAAAATCATTACAATAAGATAAAGCATGTAGGTGTTATTAAGTCGAGGAATTGTTTTAGAAAGAAAAACCCCGTAAAATTAGATTTTTATGAGAAATAATTTTTCGATTACGCTAAAATTTCACACGAATATTTAAATTCATAAAATTAAGGTTCTGTGAAAAAATCATTTCAATCGGATAAAGCATGTAGTGTTATACGTCGAAAAATTTTAAAAAAATCGAAAAAAAAAAACGTAAAATTGCGTTTTTTATGAGAAAAAATTCCCGATTGCGCTCAAAAACGGGCAGTTCTAAGTTCAGAGATTTCGAAGGTCTCCATAAAATTCATCGCAATCGGAGTATCGGTTTAGCCGGAATCGTGTTAACAAACACACAAAAAAACAAAAAAAAAAAAAAGAAAAAAAAACATTCCGGATTTTTTTCTCCAGTGTAGTGAAATGGAATTCTTCCCCCGCTCGCTCGCTACGCCGCTACGCTCATCCAAAAATAAACATATACCTCCACTTGGGGTGGGGGTGGAAAAAACATATTTACTGAAGGGAGATTGGACCGAAACATTAAAAAATGAATTATTTCAATAATTATTATAATGTATAGAATACGACCGACCCATTCCCAACCCCCATTCTAATTTTAAGGGATGGTGGGTGGGATCGATGGACACAATTTCGCGTATTTAGGAATTTCTTAAATCGGCTTAAACCTGTTATTTTTGTGTTCTACAATAGATACTATAATAGAGCATCGTACCAATCTAAAATGGCTCTCAACACACAAACACGCAAAAATATGCATTTCAAAATCACACCACTTCTCGGTAATCAGCATATTTTAACCGAAACACTTGCCCAAATTACAAATGAAAATGTAGTGGATAAAAAGTAAAGGCTGTCGATTACGTCCATAATGGGCAATATTTTTTGGGTTAAAATCCTCCAAGGTCACGACTCACAGGGCATAAAGATCGTCCAAATGTTAAGATGGGAGATTTTTAATGATAAGACCGAGCTCGAAAATTACAAAGCTGACAATTTTTTTCCGGTCATGGTGGACCGAATAATTTGTCCATTACTTTCTTAATTTTAACCTGTATGAAATAAAATTTTTGAGTTTAGCTAAGAATACCCCTTTCAGGGTGGCAGGGAACAGTAGGGGTGAAATATCGCTTGCCATCCGGCGGATTATTATTTTTCATATTATAATGTACCTATTATGTATAATGTTATTACTTTTGAAACACACTTTTGAACACACAAAGAGAACATACAATTTTTTAGTTAGTCGACCGGAAGGGCAAAATGGGGGTATAAGGGTACTTGAAGCGGGGTCGAGGTCAGAAGGCGCGTGGACGTGACACCAAACTCGACTTGGGTTTCGTTTATTATTACCACACTCAAAATAAAGTCAAAATTTGAACATTTTCGTTCAAAACAGTGTTGTTTGCATTCAGCGAGATACCAAGAGATAAATCTTTTTTTAATATTTTATAGAACAACTGTGCCAAATGATTTGCTTGTACCACTATGTTCCATTGGATTTATCCATGTGATCTTTCAGATTTGACAGCTACATTGCAGTCTTCTGTTGAATTTATGTCATGAAAGTCAACAGTCACAACAACTAGCAGTTTAGTAAAGGTTTGTTCTGTGGCTTACTCACTCGTCTTACAACGACTTTGGCGTTTCCCTAGTATGTACGTTTAAAAATAAAAAGGATATTATGCTTTTGTTATACTATCAGTTTGTAAAAATACTGTGTTTGGTGAGTTTACTTCCACACTTCCAGTATTTTCCATTAACTGAACACATATATAAAGTTAACCACAAGAAATGAGTCTAATAAATTATGTAATGAGTTACACACAGGAATCATTTGATTAAATTTGCTGTCATAATAGTTATATTATATATTATAATTATTATAATAATAATAAACTTATAATTATTATAAGCTATTAAATAAGGATGAAGTGAACATGAATTGAGTTTAAATTTTTGTTCGGATTTAAATAATTAGGTTAATTTTGTTTGAACCAAGTTGGAGAAAAAGTCGTTGAAATAAAGAGAACATCAAATAAAAATTGTTATTTCAAGTAAGGTGTGTCATCATAATTAATTTACATACATAACAGGACTGGTCAATGTAGATATTATTAAGTGTTTAATTATTTGAGCATTTAAGGGAGGTCGGAGAGAGGCTCTGGCGTATATAGGTATAATAATACAACATATGAAACAAAATAAGTTCGTTTCTAGGTCACGTAGGTAACCAAGGCACCTATCCCTTTTCTCTCACAGGAATAATAACAAATCACATTCCGTAGGACATGTGATCAGTCCGTTCCTTGTGGCGGATTTACAATGCCCACAGTTTCGCGGTTTGCCAGAGCGCCCTGCTAAGTCTGCGACACGCGTAGCGCGCCCCTGCAGCTCGCGGTGGCCGCAATACTTTGTACATCAGCGTGTGACAGGCAGTAGGCCTATGCTGGTCAGGCGCGAAATCACAGAGTGGAATAATGTTTTCAGATTGAGTAATAGCTCGACAAAGATGTCCAGATGAACGCATGTCCAGTTGAATGCATGTCCAGATGAATGCATGTCCAGATGAACGCATGTCCAGATGATGCATGTCCAGATGAACGCATGTCCAGATAGATGCATGTCCAGATGGAGGCATGCCCAGATGGACGCATGTCCAGTTGAAAGCATGTCCAGTTGGCGTCTGTCCAGTTGGATCAGTGTCCAGTTGGATGTCAGCCGAGAAGTGTTTGGTGAAGCCGGACTGAACCTCTGGAAAAATATTGTTTGCATTGATCGGCCTATTGAGCCTGGTCACCATTTGATGTGTGACTGTGTGGTAAGAGTGTGAGATTACAAAATATTATTCAGTAATAGGTATTCTATCTTTCGACCTTTCGAATATGTCCGGCTTCAGTTCTACGATTGTCTCTATACTGAAGTTGTTATTTGAGTTGAGTTGTCTGTGCAGGCCAAATTAAGAGTGTTTTTATGCGCATTTTGTGGATTCGTTTGCATATTTATCTCAGTGGCAGAGACAGAATTTGTGAAGTAATGATAAAAGGGCAAAAAACAGATGTTTATAACAGATTTATATGCTCGGCTATGCTAAGAATTTGTTTTTTTTGTGCCAATGATAGCAATTTTGGTATCTCTGTTGGGTTTACAAATTGAATGATAACAATTAAATATTCTTTTCCAAACCACTGGCTCATGAACTCGGAGAACTCCTCTAATTAATAACCTATTTAATATTTTCCCGGTGTGTTATTTAAATTGATTGGATATTGCTTTACATTAATACACTTTGGCTTTTCAAGACGATGAGTGTGGATAGTGAGGATGAAGTATGAACAGAAGGGAGGAGGGGAAACCGGCACCGGCACGCAGCCTTCTCCTTCGAAAAGTACCAAAGGACCAACGGCTTAACGTCCCATCCGAAAGGACGGTTGTAATGTTGACAGTCATATAGGTTCCTCCACTAGCCTGGACTGCCGAGCAGACGTCGAGGAGAACGAAGCCGTTACATTGACTCTGATTCCCTCCATATGCTCTAACCAGCAATATACGTGTGTCTCAGGGCAGAGCGGTCACCCACTTTACCCCTGACCACGCCCGAGTTTGCTAAACTTTGGTGTTCTTTCGAGTGGGAACCGGTTTAAACTACCTCGGTAAACGCTGGTAGTTAATAGTCGAAAACTACGTTTATTCGTTCTAATTATTCGTCCCCAGTCGTTGTTGATGCATGGTACAAACCGCGACCTCGAATGTAAATGAATATGCTCGTCTTGTTTCTAGATCTGTGTACAGCTGACGCAGGGCGACTGGAATGTCACCTGGGACGATGAACAGAAGGTTCCATTCGCTGTCAACGACACACAGTGGGTCGGATACGAAACGTTCAGTCCATCACTGAGAAGGTACGTCGCAAACAGTTAGGGCTCATAAGTGATGCACAAAGTACTTTTTTACACGACAATTTGTGCGCTTTACAATTACAGAGAACTTTAATTATTTACTACAATTCAGAAATTAAAAAAGTCCACCCAAACCGGGATTCGAGCCACGGGTCTCCCGCATTCCAGGCAGGCGTCTTAACTACTAGACCATCAAGACGGGTATATTTTGTTCTCTGAATTGAAGTTGCATTATACATCTGAATGATCAAAATCATCAAATCATTAAAAGAGATCAAAATGTACCCGTCCTGATGGTCTAGTGGATAAGACGGCTGCCTAGAATGCGGGAGACCCGTGGTTCGAATCCCGGTTGGGGCGGACTTTTGTAATTTCTGAATTGTAGTAAATAATAACAATTACACCTACGGGAGTGTTTCCCGACAAACCAAATCGAGAGACAGAGACCTTATCTCATATTAAGCTTTAAAGCTTACATTTAAAATTAAAATTTCCATTTCGCTATAAAAGGGGGTAGAATTACGCAAAATGAAGCCTAATACAAATTTTTCCTATGGTGAAAAATCTGAATCTTTCACTCTTACACACTCTTAAAACATGTGATGGCTACTTTGGGCCACCAGAAGAAAAAAAGGAAAATGGGACTGGAATAATTGGAAATGTTTTTTCATCGTAGATAAAACTCTGTCTGAACTGGGATTTGAACTCTGAAGGGGCCAATGTATAACTACAAATTAATACAAGTAATACGAATGTTAAAGGTTGAGTTCATCAAGTCCATGGGCCTGGGAGGTGGTATGATCTGGACCATGGACGCCGATGACTTCAGGAATATCTGCGGTGCAGGAACGTACCCCCTTTGACCGCCATCAATGTGGGTTAAGAGGAGCCCCTAATCTACACCACAACTGAAGGTCCGATTACCACTGACGATGCTACGACGGAGGTGAGTCAATGAATGCTGGAGTCTTGAGTGGATTTATTCAAGAACACCCAGTAATAAACCAGTAAAAACTTTACCTACCAACATTTTCTAGGCCAAGGTTGTTTTTGGTCATGTCTCGTGCAAGAATGCTACACTACACAACGTTGAAATGGTTCAAGTAGAGCCTAGATGTATGTAGATATAGTTTTGTAAGTAACTAATGGGAGAAAAGAAAAGGTTTTCCTTGTAGAATTTAGACCTTATTGACAGAAGTCTGATTTGTATAATATTTCCATCAAAAATATATCCCTGCCAAATGGAATATCATAAACTTTCTACATTTATCGACCTTAGTTTTAGTTATATATGTATTTTCCACTTGAACTGTGTCTGATGTATTTAAGATAGAAAACAATCTTAAAATTATCTATTGTAGTATAGTTTCAAGATTGACAGTAGACTTTATAAATGACTGGGCAGTAAAAAAACGACGAAGAAAGTAAAATGAAATGATGAACACTAAAGATTCATTAACTATCTGTTTTCAGGCTACCACCCCTACCACCATGTGCGATCACCCACCCAATATGTCATCTGCACAGTGGAAGGCTTCGTCCATAACGTGGAGGACTCTGCCAAGTTCTACTTCTGACATCTAACAGACGATGGGTTCAACATCTACGAATCAACGTCGACCCTCACATGGTTTTTGACGATGTACCACACGTGTGCTACAGGGATGTCGTTTAGGGCTAGGTGGTAATAGTGTACGTCGAGTCACACAATCATTGCCAATACTTAGTGTGAGAATTATTAATTGTTGTTGTAGAGTGATATAATGAGTGCTTACTATTTTCGCCTTCCCAAGTATAAAAACAAAGGTGGTAGGATAATTAAAATTTTTTATTTGAAATAAATGCATACACAAAACCTAAACAATAAACATGTCTTACTAGACATAAATAAATTGTTCTACTCCTATATCATCCTATTTCCTTACCAAAATACTATAGTCTGAAAATTCCCTAACATTAGCAGAGAGGAACTAATGGACGAGTAGTCTAACTCCGCCCCTGACGTCACGACTCAAACATGTGCTCAAAGATAGCCGTACTGGGGACGATTTACTGACATCCTTACTGTACCATACTAAGACTGGATTGCTGATTGAATGGTTCAATATTTGGGTTGTTTTACGATGTTCGTCAAGAGCTAAATAGGAGGGGTGTCTTAACACTCGTTTTTCCGAAGGATATCAAGTTAAGAAATGAAGACGTGGGAAGTTAAAAATCAAGATAAATAAGAATGTTTTACGAACATGTGATACCATTGCTTGTAGGCTTTATAATGTTTTTGAATTTCGTGGATTCCGATTACAAGCAATTCCTCATGACAAACTTATAAATGTTTTGCGAGATGGAGCCCTGCCCCATTGGGTTCTTTCATTTTTTTTTATTTCCCGGACTGGCCACCATCTTCATTCTAAACTTAATGCTGTAGTATGAGGCTAATGAGTAGACCTGTTTGACGCGCGCGGCCCTATAATTCGCACGCAAGAGAGAGGCCTAGCACTAGACAGCTACTTTTGTTTGAGTGTATGGCCTAGAACCTAGCTTGATTAGAATAGAATGTTGCCTTTATTTTATTTTTTTTTTTTTTTTTTAACGATTGCATACATAGTTATATCATAAATAACACAGTTGCCCCCTAAGATAATAAAAAATAGGCCTACATCTAGTATTAGGGTAGGCCTATATGGAAAGGAAATAACACCTAGGACCTAAGCATCTGCTTATTGTTTAGGTTAAAATCTACAGTATAGCCTTGATTTTGCTTTTAAGGTAGTCCTAGGTCTAAAGCTTCCAAGGTTAAAGTCCTAAACTGTGTATAAAAACTATAACGAGGGGTACAGTTCGACTAGGCCTAAATCTTAGCAATAGAGGTGTGTCTAGGTCCTGAGCCGGTGTAGGCCTTAGTATTAGAACCTAGGCCTCCACCCTCCCCTAGAGTTTAAACCAGGCCTACTTTTACGATATGGATCTTGTGACTGAGGAATAATAAATTATGTTGGCTAAACTTGAGACTAAACATGAAAAAAAATGCTTTTTTAGAACCGGCCCCACCCTTTGGGTTTATAATCATTCTAACCCAAAGATGTTCGACCTATAATATGACCCACCGTTTTCCGAAGTCCACACATCCTCTAGTACATAACATGGACATACAACAGCCTTCCCTAAAAAGTACTGGCTCCTTCTTGATCTACATAGTCTTTTTGCTAAGCCCATTCTAAAAAAATAACATATTTTTCAGGATAATTTTCGCACCCGTTACGGCGTAAAAACACGTTTGAAGTCCATTGGCGCCAACGCACACTAGTTTTGCAGCTTGTCCCACAAGTGTCGTGCGCTACCTGTTGGATTTTTGGGAACTAACTAAGCCCCCGCCTTTGCATAGTTGTCCATTATCACATTTTACTAAATTTTGAATTATTTTAATAGGCGTTCACCGGGATTCGCCGCTTTTGGGTCACATGAAAGCGTTTTTTTGTATCCACACCACAATGGCCTGCCCTCTGCACTAGTAATATTTACTATAACCGTGTCTTTGGGATCGAACAGAACTGGGACTATCAGCAATATATATTCTTTCAAAGAACAACACCGAATGTTAGCAAGTTAGTTGTTCTCTGTTAATAATGCGAGAAGGGTGGAAATTCTTAGAAATATTGATAGCAGTCGCAGTCCCCTATATTTAGTTAAATTTAGTCGGTCACTATGTGTCGGGTCCAGGGTATTTATTTCCTCTGATGATCGTAACGAGGTCGAGAATTTGAGAGACGAAAGTTGATGTTGCAGGCTCTTATAACATTAGATATAGTAGAGAGGGTCCGCATACTGTACATTTTTTCTTTACTAATTCTTAGCCATAAACGTTCCCGTGTAGACCCAACCAGTCACCGGTCAGCAGGTAGACAATCTTTATTGGTTTTGTCTTTGTCCATTCTGTATCCTTGGAAATTAACCATTTATGGGTATTGTACACGACAGAGGCACACTTGACCATAAGGACAGTGAGCAATATTGTCTCCTGGTCCCCAGGGGGTGGGTATCCCAAGAAGACCCCACCCCAGGGACCCATCTACTCTCAAAAATAGACCCCCTTTAATTTTCGAATTGATTCGTCTTCATTAGGTAATTGTACTAACACCATTAAAATTCTGATTTTTCTTCTAGAATTTTGGTATTTTAAAAAATGATCAAGATTTAAGCAATTTTTGTGGAAATTTTTTTGTGATTTTGAATAAAATCGCTTCTTCATTTTTATGGTAAAAATTAAGATTTTACTAAATGTATTCCTAAAACTAGATTTTTGATTCCTGATTTTTTTTTCAAATATTAGATTTTTGTGTGTGTATCTCAAATAACAGCAGCAGTTCTGGAAATGTATTACCTTTTCCCGGGACTACAGAACAAATTTCTCCGTTTTAGACTTTTTATCAATGTGTATCTTAAATGTAATCTTCTCTACAAAAGACACGATTTGTCCCTATTGAATTGTGGGGAAAAATATGTATTTTTTATTTAAAAAAACTGTGTCAAAATCATATTTAGAACCTGGGATCGAATCACGTTGTAAACATAGTTCTCCGAAAATCTTCCAAGAAACCATGGTAACTTCTTAGTTTTCTAGTCCATAGCGGCTGTAGTTATAGCGTTGAAGTGACTATATATTAGTCATCAACGGTTTATAGCTAAATTACGTTTTCATTTCGGAAAGAGCGTTTGCTTATAAACTAAGGTCGCAGAAACGACAAAATTGCCCGCTCGACCATGTAGTAGCATTTGTGTTTGTATAGTTTGTCCTGAAGAATCTGTACAATAAAAAAAATCAAACAATACATTGAAGAAATCAGATTGCTGGATGAAGATATCCAGGCATACGGTAACCCGGGTTAAACAGGTACAGGATCCAGCCGAGGAGAGTACTCAACGAAACTAGAGGCGAGCTCTGACAGTCCGTTGTCGGGTCCCTTCCCATCTTTCCTCGACGGACCTCCACGACGACGAAAACTATGAAGGTCCAACGATGTCAAAGAAGACAGCGCGTGAGAAATTTTCCCTTCCTTTAAACCAGTGTCTGGATCTCTCCTGCAACGCTATGTCCTCCCCCACTTTATTTATAGCCTACGCCTACCCTTTTATAGGCTAGAGTGGCAACGTAAATGATTATCTACTGTTGGAGAGTAATGGATCTGAGGGCCTCGAACTCAAACACGTAAAACATTTTTATATAAAAAAGGATGCATATTTTTCTTTTTTCTTAAAGAGAGCAGCTTCAACTGGAACCTGCACGAACACCTCGCCCCTAACTATAGCAAACTACATCCTTTGTCTTCAGGAAATTGAATCGTCTGGTTAATGATGCAAGTTAAAGGTTAAGTTTATCATACTCCATTAATTCCTCTTAAACATCAATAACTAGTCCATAAAATCACACTTTTGAATAATTAAATTTGACAAAATTGGAAAAAAAAGTATATAATAAGACTGGGCAACTATAAACACTACCACAACAATGAAACACGTAAATAACTAATAAATAAATAAAAGGTCAATTTAGATTCTACCCACTCTGTTAAATAACTGATTTTTTAGTAGGGGAAGTTAAATCGACAGCAACTAAGCCTTTCCCTGTAGGCCCCGAACGCAATAGGGGGGGGGGGGGGACGAGGTGAATCGAACCAAACAAAATCGATATTTTTAATAGAAAATATAGCAAAATCAGTGATAATGGACAGTGCGCACACCGCGGATCAACGCCAGAATCAACAAGGCCCGAATCAGCAGAACAACTCTGAATTTATTGGACTAGGAAAACGCTTAAGTCCCGCGCAGCGTTGATGGATGAGCTTTTTTTGTAATGTTTTTCGTTTGCGTAGGAAACCACTTTTCCTTACAAGTGCTTTTTGATGCATGTATGTGATTGTTGTCAAGTTTCTATTGTTACTTTAAATTTAATTATAACATAAAAAACTACTGTAATTTATACCTTTATTTCTTGTATTCTGGCTAACTTTTTCACGTTTTCTTTCAAAAGGTACTAATCACCTACCTTAATGCCATGTTGAAATATGAACTTTGTAGCCCCACCGTTGTTCAGAATCGGCCCAAATGTCACGAATATCGCACTAAAATCGAAAAAAATCGTAAAAGTACGATATTACTGAGAATATTTCTCGATTGTACACAAAAAGCGTGTCATGTCTAAGTACAGAAATTTTCGAAAGGTCCCCTTCCAATTTTCATCAGATCGCCTTTGCCCGTTTTGCCCAGATCGTGCGAACAAAGACAAAAAGAGAAGAAAAAAAACAACGCGAGCTAATTTTTTGGGCTCCAATGTTTTTTTGTTTGTTTGTATTTTTAAGTCTGTTTTTTTTGCTCTCTACCGAGGGGGCGGGAAACGGTAAATGCGATCTTGGATGAAAATTGAGGGGGACCTTTAAAATCTCTGCAACTTAGACCTGCCACGTTTTGGTTCAATCAAAGAATATTTCTCATAAATATGGTACTTTTACGATTTTTTTTCTTTTTTAAGTGCGATATTTTCATGTCATTGGGCGATTCTGACCAAACGGGTGGCGCTACAACGTTCGTAATTTTAAACATGTACATTAAGGTAATCGGTAATTAATCTATTGCTTTTTGGAAAGAAAAAGTGGAAAAGTTAGCCAGAAATCCACAGATAAAGGTTTTAAATAATGGCTTTGTTTTTTTGAGATTTATAATTACAATTAACAAGTAACAATAGCAAACTTGACAACATCATCCTACAATGTATTAAAAAAGACTTGGCAAAAGGAAAAGTAGTCATCCACGCAAACTAAAACTTAGAAAAAAAGCTTATCCATCAACAAGCGACAAAAAGCGTTTGCGAAGCGGCCTAGTTATGTGCTTCGTTTGCTAGGACGGCTCCAAGTCAACCGTTTTATAAACTCCTAAGACAACACGAACTGATGACTTAAGTCCAAATCAAAAGTTAAAAAACTTCTGACTTTGACGGGAATCGAACCCTGGACCTTCTGGATTGGAAGCAGATACGCAAAAACAAGACCAACGAGCCACACAAAATTTATAAGGTTGGCTTGGTCGCTTTTATATTTACTGTCCCCCTCTGAAATCAGTTATATAACTGAGTGGGTATACTCTAAATACAATTTTTTTTATATATTTATTTTAAGTAATAAATATATATAATAAAATATAAATATAAAGGACAATCCATAAGTTTTCTAGTAACATCAACAAACTTAATCATTGCAAATGAGTAATCAGTATTTAAGGGCGACTCGAGAACCATGGAAGTATTTTCTAACAGTTCAAATTTTGGCGGGTTTTAAATTTGAATTGTTTGTAGATTTCATGCTACGACGACATTGCTTTAGTATTTTCCTAATACTAGGCCGTGTTTTTTCGCAACGCTTTTTTTAGTGCGTTGATGTATGAGCTTTTTTTGTAATTTTTTTAGTTTGCGTGGGATCACTTTACCTTTGTAAGGGCTTTTTTGAATGCTTGTAGGTGATTGTTGTCAAGTTTCTATTGTTTCTTGTTTATTGTTATTATAAAGCTTCAAAAATCATATTAAAACCTTACCTATAGGCATTTCTGGGCTAACTTTTTTCAACTTTTTTCTTTCAAAAAGCATACATCATCATTATCTTATGTCCATGTAAAATATGAACGTTGTAGCCCCACCCGTTTGTCAGAATTCGGCCTAATGTCACGAAAATATTCGCCACTAAAATCGAAAAATCGTAAAAGTACGTATTCATGAGAATATTTCTTCGATTGTAACCAAAAAAACGTAGCAGGTCTAAGTTCTAGATTTCGAAGGTCCCCGTCCAATTTTTCATCAAGATCGCATATTATGGCCGTTTGCCCGGTAGAGTGCGAACAAACAGACCAAAAAACAGACCAAAAATCATTGGTGAGCTAATTTTTTTGAGGGTGGTGCAGTGAAATTGATGTCCTTTCGCTTCGCTCATACCCAAAAATACCAAGTTTGTTTTGTTTGATGTAGTAGAGTTTTTTGCTACGGGCTTCGGCATCCCTAAAGATTCTTTTGAGATGTTGTCTGTAATTTTGAATTAAACAGAATTTTTATTTTCATCGAGTTTTGAATAAATGAAGTTTGTACCTTACACAAAAATTGTCACAAAATTTTTGGTATTGAAATTGTCTGACAAATCCAGAAGTTAGTTTTAGGGATAGATCTTTAAAGTGTGCTTCACAACTTTTCCCATTACAATAGTAACCATTGAGTATAGAACATTCTATACCCAATGTAGTACCCATAATCTTTTGCTTGTACAACTTATTTGTATGTCATCACAGATAACTATCCACGATACCGAATCTAAAAATATTGTGTCAACCTAAAACAAGATAACCTGTAGACATGAAACGGTCATTGTTGCGATCCTTTAGAAGATTAATAAAGCGAAAAGAAGGTTGTATTTCGTGTTAAATAGTGAGATACCTTAGATAAGTACAGTACATACTTGCTGCTCTAGGCCCATATCACCTAGTGGCAATCCCAGTGTTGTAAGATTCAAGTGCCTTCCTGATAGTTGAAAACCTAAACAACGACACACACACAAAAAAGGTTAGTGTTAATGTTATGCCTGTTGGCATTATGTGTCGTGCTCCCTTGCACTGTTGAGTATATCAATAAATAAATAAAATAATAAATAAATAAATAAATAAATAATAAACAAAATACAATTACTAAATACATAAATAAAATAAATAGCATAAATAAATAAAATAAATAAAAAATTGTAGTTAGAGTCTACCACTCAGGTTATATAACTGATTTTCAGTGGGGAACATAAAACCCAAAGCGACTAAGCCAACCCTGTAGGCCCCGACGCAATCAGACGTGCATGCACCCTCGCATATAGCCACTGAATCGGGAAATAAAGAACATAATTCGCCCTGAAACTGTTTCCAGTATTGAAAACCAAATTACAAATAGAATATTAAAAGAACGTTCGAATAAAATTGAATTATTGATGGTCCTAAATACTGGGGTTGTATATTATTTTTATGAACGAGGTTGATAGGATTCCGGTACTTCTAAAAATAATATCAACATAGTTCTTTTTTCAAACAGTACAAAAACAAACTTTCGAAATTAGCAAATTCATATATTATAATAATAATTCTTAAATCATTGGTACGATTAAGTTTTTGCCTCTGTGGCATTAACGACTTCGTAGATAGAAAATCATGATTCATCAACTATCTCCACTCCATCGTCCTCGAATAGCCTTAGTGTCAACCATCGTCATCATCTCATCATTCATCATTGCACCTCTGAGCTAACACAAATCAAATGTGTTATTGGTTCCGCGTGTTCTTATTGTATGCACTTTAACGTAATACTAGGATTCACCTTTATTAGCCAGTTACTCTTCGCAGTTTTATCAGCTAAATTGAAACAAGAATTTGATTGTTTTTTATGGTGATTTTTTTTCATGAATTTGAAATGGTTGCCAATGTTGTTTGCATGTACATCGGATATTAATGCAGGGCTATCATAATTATGTATTATTCGTTAATAATGATACATTTCATAAATCTTAACTCAATGGTAGTATTGTGTACTGTACTTTTATGTATTTATGATCAGAATGACGACGCTAGGATGTTACATTAGGGAAGACTGTAGAGTGGTGAGGTATCATGGATAGGGGGGGGGGGGGAGAGCCACAAATTCACAATGTGCTACTAAACTACACACCCACCTCCAGCAAAATTACCCTTTTGTTGTGAGCTATAATTACACTTTTTTTTTAAATTTATTAAATGTCGTTGGTGATTTTGTCGAGATTTTTTCAACGAATAATATGACCAAGTTCTCGAAATTGGACCATTGGATTATTTTTTAGGTAGGCCTCTGCGTTATAGCAGTCACCTTATATATGGCATGGTTCGCAATATCATATGGTTGGCGACTAGTGCTCAAAATTGGGGATTTTACAGGCAGCAGCCCTGTTTAGGAATTGATTAGCCGCATTTTTTATAAGGAAGGAACTAGGAGTAAGAGTTTAAACTATTCGACCGCACTTTTTCTATTTTCCCAATATGGTCTATCCACAAAGTCAGAATATAATGAATGGCTTTGAAACCTGCTTTTTAGAAAATAATTTTTTTTCATTTTTTATGATCGCACAGCGACAAATAACGCATCTTCAAAATAATTTCAAAACATCATTCGCCCAAGCACACCATTCAATCAACGTAAGGTAGTTTATGTTTTGGTGGACATAATTTTCAACTGGTTTTCTAGAGGCCTGGAAGTTTTTTTTTAATTGTCTTTCCTGCGAACTTTTTTCGACTTGGGGGTTTTTTGTACCGATTGGTACCGCCTAACGAAAAAACTCCGGAAAACAACTATTAAAAAAAATAAATCTCTCTCAGACAGCCTCTTAGAAAACTGAGTTTAAAAATTAATGACACAAAAACACACTGACCTACGTTTGAATGGTGTGCTTGGACGAATTTGAAGTTTGAAATATTATTATCATTTTGAAGAGGATATTTTTCCGTGTGCCCGATCAAAAAAAATTGAAAAAAATAGTTTTTGATTTTTCTATAAAGAGCTAGGTTTCAAAGTCCATTCGTTATATTTTTGACTTGGTATCATATATTTTGAAAATAGAAAAACGCGGTCGAATAGAGCGTTAAGCTAGGGAAGAAAAGGCTGAGGTGTTTTTGGACACATGAAGACGATGCAGGAGGACAGGATTCCGAAGATCCAGTATGAACAAAACGCAGGAAACAAACAGAGGAAAAGAGGGGAGGCCCAGACTGAATATGGAAAGAGGTTAGAGTGATGGAATTTGAAAAGGAAAATGCAGCTAAAATATATAGTATGGGGGCAAAGAGGTATCCCGTCATCTTTCGTGGAAGAGTTTTGCGGTAAGGTTTTGTATTCCTATTAGGCAGTGGGATACAAGTTTTTTGCACTTTCCTTGCAGGTCATGCTATGCTGCAGAGGGCGTCGGGGGCGTCGCGACGCCTTACACGTTTTTTAGACGGGCTGATTTTTTATCTCGTGTGCCTTCGTGATAGAGTGGTTGCGGTGAACTACATCTTATTAAGTAATAGCATACAATGTTTTTTGCACTCTATTTTGCAGTCCTGGTACGCTTTAAGGGGCTCGGGACGTGCGCGACCCCTATAACGTTTTTTAAGAGGCATGATTTTTTATCCACATGTGCCTTTCGTGATAGATTAGTGCGGTAAACTGTATTCTATTAGTATGCAGACAAGGTTTTTTGCCCCACCTTGCAGGGTCCTGGACGCTTCAGAGGGCGTCCGGGGCGTCAGGGGGGGGGGGCACACTCCCACATACTGCTTTGTTTTCTAGTGTAGTTGATTAATTTTATCTTATGTGCCCTTTTGTGCGTATTGCGTAGTATTGCGGGAAATCTGTATTCTTCTTAATTAATAAGCAAAGAACAGTTTTTAGAAACCTAACCTTGGCAGGTTCTGGTAGCTTTCAGAGGGCTGTCCATGTTGGGGGGCGTTCCTGCGACGCCCTTTACCGTTGATAAGCTGCATTATTGTTTTAGCTCGTGTGCCTTTCGTGATAGAAGTATAACGTTAAACTGATGCCTATTGAGAAATATCATACAAGAGTTTTTGAAACTCACCTTGCCGGTCCTGGTACGCTTCACTAGTGCGTCAGGGTGCGTCCGCGACTCCCTAATAACGTTTTTTAAGATTCATTATTTGTTTTTAGCTCGTGTGCCTTTCTTGATAGAGTATTGCGGTAAACTGTATCCAATTAAGTTAATAGCATACATGGGTTTTGAACCCACTTTTCAATTCCGGTAGCTTCAAAGGACGTCGGTGGGCGTCGCGAGTCCCTTTAATTGTTTTTAAAAGAGGATGAATTTATATCTCGTGTACCTTTTTGTGATAGGGTATTGCGGTAAACTGTATGCATACAGGTTTTTACACCTCCTTGCAGTTCCTGGTACGCTTCAGAGGGCTTCGTGATGTCCGGGTGTGTTTCGGCTGACAGCCGTAAAAAGCGTTTTCTAAGCAAGGATGATTTTTTTATCTCCTGTCCTTTCGTCACAAAGTTTTGCTGTATGACTCATTCCAATTTTGTGATACACTTACAAATATTTGGTATGAGCCATAGTCTGTCAGGAAACCTACACCACAGAGGACGTGGGATCGTTCGTGACGTCATGGACAAGTTCTCAATAATAAATTTTTTATCAGTTTTAAATCACAGGATATATTATTTGGCATCATTGTAAAGAAAAATATTACTTTTATGATATCTTCTCGAAGTAGTGTATGAAGCCTACATTACTTAGGTTACATTAGTACTTATATAATAGTAATGAATATATTAGAAACAATAATCCATCTTCAAACGTTTATAGGGCGGTCGCGACGCCCCCGACAGCCCTCTAAGCGTACCAGACCTGCAAGGTGGGTTCCAAAAACTATGTATGCTAATTTCCATAGGATAACTTGTTTACCGTTATCTCTTCAAACGAAGGCACCTAGCTAAACAATAATGCATCTTTATCAACGTTAAGGCTTCGCGCGCCCCTGACGTGCCCTCTGTTCAGCCTACCAGGACCTGCTAAGGTAGGTTTCTAGAAAACTTCTTTGCTATTACTCTAATATATGAATACAGTTTACCGGGGGGGGGGGGGGCAATACTCTATCACAAAAGGCAACTTAAGGATACAAATTAATCCCTCTTTAAAAAAGCGTTATGGGGCGTCTCGACGCCTCCGACCCCTCTAAAGCCTAACCAGGACTGCAGGTAGTGTCTTTAACAACTTGTATGCTATTTCTCAATAGAATACACTTTACAACATACCTCTAGCACAAAAGGTACACTGAGATTAACAATTCATCCCTCGTTTAAAAAACGTTTTCAGGGCCGTCCGCGACGCCCCGGACGCGGCCCTCTGAAGCGTGCCAAGGACCTGCAGAGGTTGGGACAAATACCTTGTATGCTAATTCACTTTATAGAAATACAGTTTTACCGCAATACTCTATCACGAAAGGCACCTGAGATAAAAAATCATCCCTATTAAAAAACGTTATAGGGCGTTGCGAACGCTCCCGACGCCCTCTCATAGCGTACCAGGACCTTGCAAAATAGGTGTAAAAATTTGTATGCTATTACTTAATAGAATGTTGTTCACCGCAACACTCTATCCGAAGGAACACGAGATAAAAAAAATCATTCCCTCTTAAAAAACGTGTCAAGGTCGTCGCGACGCCCGCCGACGCCTCTCTGCAGCATAGCATACCTGCAAGGAAAAGTGCAAAAAACTTGTATCCCACTGCCTCATAAATACAACTTACGCTCTAAACTCTTCCACGAACGATGCACGGGAAACAAAATCATACCTCTTCTCTCTACAATAGCAAAAAACGGATTGGAGGTACCTGAGGCAGAAAAAAGTGAAGTAGATGATCTGGCAGAGAAAGAATAAAGATGATGTGGGAGAAGCGTCAGGCATGCTAGATAAGCCCGGGTAGACGACAATGTGGTAAAACTCCCACACCCTACCCGACTTTTGTTGAAATAGGGCTCGATATTGATGTATTTGATTTGTGTTTTTAAAAATAGGTATGAAATGTGTCCCTTTCGCCTTTAAAACAAAATAATGCCGTATACAGTGTTGCCTCTTGCCATGGCCAGATGACTCACCGCGCAAAGAGCCACCGAGGCTTTAGCCAATTAGAGTTAACAGGCAGTATAGTTGTTTTTACCTAGTATGCCAGTGGCCGCTCAAAAAATTCCGTCTTCAATGTCTCACATGCTATTCTCATGATTCCATAAGATGAGATATACTTGTACTTTGTTAATTTGTAACTAATGGTTACGTATATACGAGTCCTGATTTTTGCGTTCGGAGTCGAGTTTAAGGTCCGAGCACTAAAAGTAACTAGCTCCAGTATTCGAGTCCATTTCGAGTCCGAGTACCTTATTTTTTTTCACTTTTTATCTGTGCTATTTTACTGCTTGGACTTTTATTTGCAATATGTACAAATATACATTTTATTTATTGATATTTCAGTCCCTGTATGTAGGCTACATTGAGTGAAAATTTTATTATAATTGATTTTTAAAATGGTATTCTATCTCTAAATATTTTTTATGATCAAGCACAATATTTGGATAATTAGGTCTAGTCTTGAAATTGTAGAACTCAGTAAATCGATATTACTTGAAAATGGCATTAATATTATAGTCCTATGGTGAGCATTTTTATTATTTGAAGCCAAAAGAAGTTTACAAATTTCAAGAATAATAATTTGTATCAAAGACATATCAAAAAATGCATTTCGTTTTTTAGGATGTTTACACTGGCGCCGCGACCCGGCACCCTCCACAAAATCCTTATATTTTGCAATATATTCGATTGATAGTATCACATGTTTGCTCGTGCTACCTCGAATTTTGGGGTGGCTTGCGACAAAAAAATACACAAATAAGAGTATTATATTCAGTACATGAAATACTCGACGTGTGCTAAAAAAAAACACACCTACACCGATGAGTTCATCCTATCTTCTCCTATAATTTATGATGAGCCCGACACAATTTCAGTCTGGTCCACTTGCGAGCAACACACTGTGACACAGCCAACGAATTTCGTTCGTCAGTTGTGCGGTGTGTGCTTGTCGCCAAAGTCAACTTCGAAACTTGACTCAATATACAGCGGGTCAGAGCGTGTGTGACTACTCGCCTAGAGATAACTTATTGTACAGTTATCTTTCATGCAATGTCTTTTTGTTTCTAATTTATTATCATATTTGTTAAACTCACATAACTCGGATGCATTGCGTTTAAATATAGCAACATAGTTCGTTTTCTTGGCAAATCGCCCCCCACCCATCTCCCCCACCCCCCACCCCCCCCCCTTTAGCGAAGTCACCACATTTAAGGAGCATGATAATATAATCATGAGTGGTATCCATTATTGTATGTTGTAAATTGCATTGTGGAACTAATAACCATCTCATTCAGTATTTCCTATAATAAATTGGCCTTCTTAATTAATCTAGAGTATTAAATTAAATTTATTTTCCAGGGGTCAAGATGGGAAGGTGGCTTGTGTTCGCAGTAGTTGCTGGGCGGCAGCTTTCTTGCTGAAGTAAGCCGCACGCTGCTGACAGTAAAGTTGTACCAACCATATTTAAGCGAGCGAACGAGCGTTTCCATTTGACTCTGGCCGGAAAAATAAGTCACTGGTTTTGTTGTGTTTTTTTGTTTTTTTTTTTTTTTGTTTTTTTTTGTTTTTTTTTTTTTTTTTTGGTTTTTTCTTTTTTTTTTTTTTTTTTTTGTATCTCTCGCGATAACGTTCGAACGGAGGCCTCGTATCGAGTTGAAATTTTCACCATCCGCAAGCTTTGTTCTCGATTGAATACCATTAGTTTTGTTGCAAAAATCTTTCAAAAAAAAAGTTAAACAAGGTTACATTAAGTGTTGAGTCCGAAAGTTTTTTTTTTTTCAACAACTAACCGGCGACAAAATCTGAGATAGCCAAATCATTTAGACTGGTCCGTCCCGGTCACGAAATATGTTAATTTTAGTTTTTATCCGATAAGTACGTGTATGTGACCTGAAATTACGATTATAACAAAAGTCAACGTTGCCATGGCAACGAAAAGACCGCGCGAAGGTTTTCTAAAATGGCACTCCACCTAGAAGTAATCAAATACTTCTCTCTCTCAGGTAAGCAGTCTATTGTTTGTCAACAAAGAGTTTAAATATTTTTTCCCAATGATCAAAGGGGTCCTCTAGATGGCGGTGGATTTTATCCACAAAGTAAAGATTTCCATACGGGTTTACCCAAATACGAGGATGAAACTTGGCAATAATAAATTATATCGAAACATGGCCCTGTGGACATAGCGATACTGTCGCAAATTTGTAAAATTTAAAAAAATGTCTTGTGGGTCTAAGCTATAGCACGTGCTCGGCTTATCAACGCCGTCCAACTGACGTTTCCATATTGCACACCATTGGCAACCTATATACTCAAGTGAGTCTAGTTCGAGTTCATAATGGAAACATGACGATATGGCCAGAGACAATAATTATTGCAAGTCCCTCCACAGGCTGTCTTAATTAAGCGAGCGTTCCATTTTAGACTCTGCCAGGAAGAAATTAGCCTCCCTCATTCTTGATTTTTTGTTGTTTTTTTTTTTTTTTTTTTTTTTTTTTTTTTTTGTTTTTTTTTTGTTTGTTTGTATGTCGGCGATAACGTTCGAACGGAGGCTCGGATCGGGAGATATTGAAATTTTGACCCATGCCGCAAGCTGTTGTTCTCGTATTTGAATGCATTAGTTTGGTGTGGCAAAATCGTTCAAAAGTTAAAAAGTTTAATTACGTTAATCGAAGTTTTTTGTTGAAAAAAAACGAACCGGCGACAAATCTGAGATAGCGCGAATCATTTAAGAATGTCCGTCCGGTCAAGATATGTAAATTTTATTTTGATCCGATAGTAGTGTAGATGGAATTTACATTTATAACAAAAGTAACGTTGCATGGCAACGAGAAAGACGTCAAGCTTGCTTCGTGTGTTGAACCGTACGTTCCTATACTAATACACTGCCACCTAAAGGTAATCAAAATACTTTCGAGAAAGTGTGCAGTCTATTATTTGTCACCAACAAGAGTTTAAATACGTTTCCCAATAGTCAAGGTCCTCTAGATGCCGGGTGTGGTATTTTATCCCAAAGTAAAGGTTTTTAACAAAAGCACACGGGTTTACCCAATACCTTGGCAATAATAATACTATTGGAAAGCAAACGCCATAAATTTTATGTGCATGTGGGTCCTATAGCAGCTATAGCAAGCACGTGCTCGCTTATCAACGCGTCCAACTGAGCGTTCCTAGTTATAGGCAGTTTGGAGTTAGGGATGTCCGGGCCCTGTTTAAGACAGAAGTAATCCCTTGTGGCTTTCTCAATGCTCTGAATAAAAGTAGCTTTCAGCTGCAACAGGGGGTGTGCTTATTTCTTGCGAACTATTCATGTTCAATCGACCCTTCGCAGTAAAATGTTACACATAATGATTAAGCCAGCGAAGCGGAGCGGTTTCCATTTGACTTCTGCCGGAAAAAATTAGTCACTGGTTTTGTTTTGTTTTTTCGTTTTTTTTGTTTTTTTGTTTTTTGTTTTTTTTTTTTTGTATGTCCTCGCGATAACGTTCGAACGGAGGCTCGGATCGAGTTGAAATTCACCATCACAAGCTTTGTTCTCGATTGAATGCAGTTATTTTGTGGCAAAATCGTTCAAAAGTTAAAAAGTTACATTAACAGTTAATCTATACCGTTTTTTTTTCAAACTCAAACGGGCCGTACACCATAATCTGAGATAGCCACATCATTAGAATGTCCGTCCGGTCCGAATATGTTTGAATTTTATTTTGATCCGATAAGTAGTGTAGATGGAAATTACATTATAACACAAAGTACCGTTGCCATGGCAACCGAAAAGAACGCGCGAAGTTTCTAATAATAGCACTGCGCAACCATCGAAGTAATCAAAATACCTTTCAGAGCAGCAGTCTATTATTTGTCCACCAAAAAGATTTTAAATATGTTTACCCAGGTATTCCAGGTCCCTCTAGATGCCGGTGTGAAAATTTTTTAAATAAAAATATTCAGGGGCCCAGTTAAACACGGTTTACCCAAATACCTTGGCATAATAAATAATACTGGAACGCGAACGTCGTAAATTTTTTGAAATTTAAAAAAATGCTTCCAATGGGTCTATCTATAGCACGTGCTCGCTATTCAACGGGCCGTCCAACTGATCGTTTCCTAGTATTATAAATGTGTGAACCTTTGTTCTTTATAGTGGAGGAGACTAATTATTAACGAAGCGAAGCGAGCGTTTTCCATTTGACTCTGCCGGAAAAATTAGTCACCTGTTTTGTTTTGTTTTGTTTTGTGTTTTGTTTTTTTTGTTTGGTTTGTTTTTTGTGTTGTTTTTTGTTTATTCCTCGCGATAACGTGTTACAGAACGGAGGCTCGGATCGAGTTTAGAAAATTTTCACCATCCCGCAAGCTTTGTTTCTCTATTGAATGCCATTAGTTTTGTGGCGAAAATCGTTCAAAAAGTTAAAAAGGTTACATTAAAGTTAATCGAGAAAGTTTTTTTTTCAACTTCACGCCGAGCAAAATCTTAGATGGCCAAATCATTTAGAATGTCCGTCCGGTCACGAATAATGTTAATTTTTATTTTGATCCGATAAGTAGTGTATATGGAAAATTCATTATAACAAAGTCGGTTGCCATGGCGAAACGGAAAGTCGTGGCCAGCTTTTTTGGCTCTGTAGCGGTCGAACGGAGGCTGCGGATGAAGTTTAATTTTCACCCTCCCGCAAGCTTTGTTCTCGATTGATGCCATTAAGTTTTGTGAAAAAATCGTTCAAATAAAGTTAAAAAAAGTTACATTAAAGTTAATCGAAAGTTTTTTTTTCAAACTCACGGCGACAAAATCTGAGATAGCCAAATCATTTAGAATGTCCGTCCGGTCACGAATATGTTATTTTATTTTGATCCGATAGTAGTGTAGATGGAATTACATTCTAACAAAGTAACGTTGCCATGGCAACGAGAAGAGACGCGTGAAGTTTCCTAATGCACTGCCACCTAGAAATTAATCAAAAACTTTCGAGAAGCAGTCTATTATTTGTCACAAAGAGTTTAAATAGTTTTCCCAAGGAGTCAAGGTCCTCTAGATGGCGGTGGATTTTAAAGTACAGATTTAGACACGTAGGTAAAACACGGGTTTACCCAAATAACCTGGGCAATAATAATATATACTGGAAACGCGAAAACGTCGTAAATTTTAAATTTAAAAAAAATGTTGCAATGTGGGTCCTAGCTATAGCACGTGCTCCGCTTATAAACGCGCTCCCACTGAGGCGTTTTCCTAGTTATTGACTAGAAAACCCTCAGTTGGACGCGTTGTGAGCGAGCACCGGCTACGGGTTTTTGGGGTGGTCCCAAAGAAAAAAAAAAAAACAAAACGGACCCCCCCCCACCGAAGTACGACATGTCCATAATGTTCATACCAATCAGTCCTTTAGGTCTTAACCGATTAAGCTGAAAATTTTGTAAATATGAGAAATTGATAAAATCCACCGCCCTCTAGAGGACCTTTCAACATCATTTCTTTAGGAAAACTATTTTACTCTTGATTTCTTCTAGGTGGGCGGTACATAGTGACCAGAATTCTTGTGCGACTTTTCGTTGCCATGGTAACGTTACTTTTTTGTTAAAAATGTAATTTTATATCTACACTACGTATCGGATTCAACATAAAATTACCATATTCGGTGACCGTAACGGACATTCTAAATGATTTGGGCTACCTCAATTTTGTCGCCGTTTAGTTTTTAAAAAACTTTAGAATTAAACTTTAATGTAACTTTTAACTTTTTGAACGATTTTGCCACAAAACTAATCTAATGGCATTCAATCGGGGAAACGAAACTTGCGGATGGTCAAAATTTCAACTCGATCCGAGCCTCCGTTCTAGACCGCTATCATGAGCCAAAAAATGCTGTGCGACTTTCCGTTGCCATGGTAACGGGACTTTGTTATAATGTAATTTTTCCATCTACATACCTTATCGGATCAAATAAAATAACATTTCGTGATCGGACCGGTACATTCTAAATGATTTGGCCCACCTCAGATTTTTGTCGCCGTTGTAGTTTGAAAAAAAACGTTTCGATTAACTTTAATTGTAACTTTTTAACTTTTTGAAACGATTTTGCCACAAAACCTATACAGCAACCCGCCTAGGTGGTATGAGTACATGTGTGGCAAATTTCAGGTCGATTCAGAAGAAACGGTGCGACCTGTATCGAAGCAGTACAGAAAAAAAAACAGACCTTCAAGCCATAAGAGTCAAGTGTAGACGCCTTCGCTTCGCGTTCGCGTCAATTACGATTATTTCTTTTCTACCCATTTAATAGGGTTTTTACTTGATTTTGACTTGATCAGCCAGAAAAAATTCACGAATATAGTCAATTTTGGAACTTTTAAACAAAATTGAAATTCGTGAAATCTAATTTAATTATTTTATAATTATTTCAAAACAAATTTTTAGGAATGTTGTTACCATAGAAACCTTTATTTCCACTTTCTTGGAGATATGTTCAAATTTCTAACAACTGTGTATCATTCAGGCCGAGCAAACAGAAAATTGCCTAAAAATGGGTGTGACGCTCTTAAAAGGGCTATTACCCAAACTACTTTTTTACCAGCATAAAGCTAAGCCTAGAACTATAAGCTTCGACAATAAATAACGACAGTTTAAAACGAAACCTGGTGATTTTACAAAGAGATTTCCGAGCTTTTTGATCCTGAAATTTGCAGGGTGGGGGGGGGGGGAAAATTTGTGTTTCGGTGAATTTCTTAAATCGGGATTTTCAACCGTTCTTATTTTTATTTTACTCTTATTGTACAATACATGAAAATAACTAGGCAAACGCTTAAGGTCCTGCGCTTGTTTGGATGAGCGTATTGGTGGCATTGAGCTGGCCATGTGTTACGCGGATTCTGTTTTCTGTGAAAAAATCATTACTTAATCGTAAGATTTTTTTGAAAATTAAATTAAATTACATAAAAATTAACATTAATTTTTTTAATTAAATTTTTTTAACAAAATAAAAATAAACCTTAAATTTTTTTATCGTAATTTTTAAAAAAAGAAAAAAATCGTAAAATTGCAATTTCATAATAAATAATCATTCCATTGCGCTAAAATTTTAACACGAATAATATGAATATTCAGAAAAGTAGGTTCTGTAAAAAAATCATTTCAATAGGATAAATCATGTGGTGTTATAATCAAAGAATTGGTTTAAAAAATAAAAACCCGTAAAATTATCGATTTTCTGAGCAATTTTATTTTTCGATTACGTTCAAATTTCAAACGAATATCTTATTTTCATAAAATAGGTTCTGTGAAAAAATCATTAGAATCGGAATTAAGCATGTAAGGTGTTATAAGTCGAAGAAAATTTTTTTTAAATCGAAAAAAAAAATCGTAAAATTGCGTTTTTTTAGGAAAAATTTTCCCGATTACGCTCAAAAACGTGGCTTTTCTAAGTTTCAAGATTTCGAAGGCCCCCTAAAATTCATCGTGCAATCGGAGTATTGTTTTAGTCCGGAATCCGTGTTTAACAAACACCAATAATACAAACAGAAAAAAAAACATTCCGGATTTTTTTCTCCAGTGTAGTGACATTTGGAATCTTCGCTTCGCTCGCTACGCTAATCCAATAAATAAGAGAAATATCACAATAATACTGCTGGATGAGTCATTTCGATATTCTCTCGCGCCCTCTCCCCTTAAACATTTGTTTTTCTACGTGCCAAAAGTTTTTTTTTAACTTTATTCCTGCATTGCCTTGCATGCCGATTTTCTTGTTGAGTTTAATCATAACCTTTTTTACTATATTTAAAAAATTATCTTCTTGAATAATTTATATTAAGACGCTATATTGTTGGATGAGCGAGCGAGCCAAGCGTACTATGGATGGGAATTCTGACTTGTAGGGGTTGTACTCAACACTACACTGGAGAAAAAAATCCGTGCGGAAGGTTTGTTTTTCTTTTTTTTCTGTATTTTTGTGTGTTTGTTAACACGATTCAGGCAAACCGATACACCAATGGCGATGAAATTTTATAGGAGACCTTCGAAAGATACACCTCTGAACTTAGAACTGCCACGTTTTTTGAGCGCCATCAAAAAATTCAATGTTCCATGAAAATCGCAATTTTGTACGATTTTATTTTTCGATTTAAAAAAAAAATCGACTTATAACACTTATAATGCTTTAATCCGTTTAATGATTTTTTTTCACATAAGAACCTTATTTTATGAATAAAAAAATAAACCATAAATATTCAGTGTGAAATTTGAGACACAATTCGAAAAAATTATTTGTGCAAATGAATATCGAAATTTTACGGTTTTTCTTTTTAGAAACGTCTTTGACTTTGACTACATGCTTTAAAATCCTATTGTAATGATTTTTCATAGAACCTTAATTTCATAGAATTAATAATAATTCGTGTTCAATTTGAGCGCAAATCAATAATTATTTCTTATGAAAGAGCAATTTTACGATTTTTTTCTTTTTTTAAATTACGATGAATTAAAAATTTAAATTTAAAGTTAAGTTTTTATTTAATTTATTTATTTTAAAAAAAGATCAACTAAATAATGATTTTTTCAAAGAACAAAAGAAAAACCGCATGCATGCATGCACCACTTCGCTCATCCAACAACGCGCCTGAAAAGGCGTTTGCGAAGCTTCCTATGGATAAATATCTTGGTTTTTATTGTTTCCAGTGAAATCCATTCTTTACTGTTTTCTAGTTTTGCAGTCAACTAATTTGTCACATACGAATTATCATTATGATTAAGTTCCTCAAAAAACGACCTAAAAGCTTCATCACCAAATAATATCTCCCAATCATGCTCTTTGTATTCAGATTAATTTGTAATTGTGCCATATGTGTTTATTTGATAACGTTTTGTACGTTACTGTTGTTTTATGTGCTCACTCGATGTTAAGCGAGCGAGCGAGCGTTTCCATTTGACTCTGCCGATAAAAAGTCACTCTTTTTGTTTTTGTTTTGTTTTTTGTTTTTTTTTTGTTTTTTTGTATGTCTCGCCAAAACGTTCGAACGGCGGTTCGGACCGAGTTGAAATTTGGACCATCCGCATGCTTCGATCTGCATTGAATGCCATTAGTTTTTGTGGCAAAATCGTTTCAAAAAGTTACAAAGTTACATTAAAGTTAATCGAAAGTTTTTTTTTCCAACTAAACGGCGAAAAATCTGAGGTGGCCAAATCATTTAGAATGTCCGTCCGGTCCCGAAATACGTTAATTTTATTTTGATCCGATAATATTGTAACGTTTACCATGGCCACGAAGTCGCACGATGTTCTGGCCACTATGCACTGCCACCTAGAAGTAATCAAAATACTATCGATTAAGCATTGTATTATTTGTTACCAAGAGTTTAAAATCTTTTCCCAAGGAAATGATGTCAAGGTCCTCTAGACGCGGTGGATTTTATCCACAATGTAAAGGTTGTTACCCAACGATTTTACCCTAATACCTTGGGCAATCATAAATAATATTGAAACATGACCCCTTGGACACATTGCAGCGAACGTCGCAAATTTTATAAATTTTAAAAAATGTGCAATGTGGGTCTAGCTATAGCAACGTGCTCGCTTATCACGCGTCCAACTGAGCGTTCCTATTTATGAACACGCACCGTCCATAAGCATTACTCCTAGTCCAAGGTGCCTCATTAAAACCATGCAACTTGTTTACATTTTGAATAATACGATGATCGATGCATGTGTGTTTACCATATCACTTGCTTATCCTAATGGGTTTTATTTATAACATGGATAAAACTTTGAAATAACAAGAAGGCCATCAACATATTACGTCACAAGTGCTTGATTAGGACCACCGATATAAAGAAATAATCGTAAAATAGTTGTTCAAAATTAGTTCACAAGATTGTACATTACACTCCCAATTATTGCACAAACAATGGCTTCCAATAGTAAACTTATAACTTTCTTAACCTACTCAAAAATGACTATACCCACCCGAACGCTCGGTAAGGTCTTTTAACCTGTAATAAAAATCTTTATACATAAATTGTCGTAAAGCCACCACCCCAATTTAAATTCTGTTTTATACAATGACTGCATAAGAACAATTATTTTGTTGGCTATAGATGAATAGGTAAATTATCGAAATTTGACCTCAGGCTAAACTCAAATACATATTTGTAGGATGCCCGGCCCGCTATTGGTATACACATCCGATTTAACCGGTGTGCCCTCCTTCCAAGTGACTAACTAGTATATTGTGGATAGGACAATTGTGAAGGGATGGGCGGGGTCCGAGGTTATTTAATATCACTTAATTCCCTTGCATTCGGGGGGCATTAACGACTGAGGAAACTTCGGAAAAACCTTCAGGTAGGATTTCCGGTCTCGGACGGGATTCGAAATCCGGGACCTCTCGAATCAAGTCTACGTTAGCGCTTAGCGCTTAGCGCACAGACCGCCATTTTCTACACCTGGCTTTGTCGAATGCTTGATCATATACTCATTTTCATCTGTGCTGTTGCGAGGTCCTGATCCTCCGAAAGCAAATAAACGCATCATCGCCATACACGCAAATCAGCTATAAAGAGAGGGGCCCTTGTCAGTTCAGTAAAATATTGTTGTGACTCTGTACCCGTAAATCATGCCCACCAAATCTCGTCTCAATGTATCCACCCTGGTATCAAGTTATATATTTGTGGGGTGTCAGACGCGGTTTCGACCCGGACCAAAGCGAGGACACATGTTTCGTTCATTGCAAAATCTAAGCTAAACTTGATTTTATTACTGGCGCGACGACTATTCAGACGCTACGTTTTTGACGGTCACCTGATGACTAGTTGTGAAGTTAATCAGACTAAGAGTTTGACAGAAACAAATTCGGATAGTCCGTAGAAATAGTATTATTATATTTTAATCTTTCGATGTGGTTAGTCGGGAAACACTCCCTAACCGATGGTGAAAATGGTTTGATATTTAAAACAATCCAGAATTACCAAATCCCGACCGGGCAAGTGGTCCGTCGCTATTTTATTAAATCATGAATGATAAATTAAATCTTGTTTGTTTATTGAATATGTTACTGATTTTACCTTTTTTTCTCTGCGAGTTTTATAATTATAGATAAAAATACACTCAATAATTGAAGGCGTTGGGCCTGAAGACGTTTGGATAAAACCTTTGTTTTATACTTAAACATTTCGCTGTGAAATATTGGCGTTGTTCGTTATAAAATGTGACTGTTACAAATTGATACCACGTTCTTCCGGGCCACGCTTGGCTATAAAGGCGCCCTTACCTCGAATGTGGATGATTGAGTCCAAACCCCAGTCCGGGTTATATATATTAATTTCTTAATAATGTGTTGGGTAATACTTTTGTTTTCTAGCGCGTGTTGTCTGCACCGTGGTACCCTGGGCTCTTACCGCCTGGTAATTGCTTTGTATGTGGTCGAGGACATCGCGCCACGCTCTGCACTCACTAGTATGCGTGACAACGCTCTTTCGTCGGATCTCAGCCACGTGAGGCGTCCCAAAGTTATCGGTACGCTTGGAACGATCTGCCATCAGGAAAAGTGCGATTATTTTTTAGTTTATTTTGGTTTAAGGGCGCGTCAACTGTTATGTCATAATGCGCCACTCTAAGCCTAGGGGATGTAGGGAGGAAAGTCCCGTGCTGGTGCAGGAACCAGCCCCGGGTATGAGGAGGAAAGGGGGGTTCTCACGCCGTGGACGTCATCGTCTTTGTCATCGGTCGTGTTGTCATGTCGTCGTCGTCATCCGAAGAGGTCGTCAAGGAAAGGTAATACGGGTCCGCACGGACGAAGTCAGATCTCGCCTCTAGTTTTGGAGAATTTATACTCCTTCTAGCTGATGATCTATTTTTTTCGTATAGTCGACCAGTATAAAACATATAGCGCTTCCTGCCTTTCGTTTATGACGAGATATAAGCGTCGACATGCGTCGATACGTCGTTGACTATGTCAATGCTCATTCTTCGGGCATTCCTTGTTAATATCGGGGGGTTGAATTTAAATTTCGAAACTTTCTGGAGCCATCACATTAATAACGTAAATTGCAAATTGTGTGCAGCTAAAACCTATGGAAATATCCACCATTTGCAATAGGTTAAATCAAAGTTTTTACTGAGCTGTGCGGCCCCCAGTAATACCTTCATTGTAACCAGATACACATTGTTCACCGAAAACAATCGTTTTCATGGGCAGTTTCTAAACAATACTGTTCGCCACCCAAAACACAAGGGCTATAGCTAATAGTGGTCCAACGAAAGATGCAGGTGGCTCGAAATTGTTTATCCCAAACATAAAACTTTGTCAAGTCTATTCACGCTAGCTCAGCGTGGATCTTGCACACAGAGGAACTCTGTGATCTAGCACAGATATTGTTTGGGCTTGCGTTGGTAAAAGTTCTCTTTCATACACAAGGCGACATTCCATTTCCGCGCATTGAAATTTACCCCCTCCCTACCAAGTCATCTGCATTCTTCGTTTGGAGCAAGTATACGTCATCTGGGATTTTTTTTGAGTAGGCTAAGCCGAATCTTACCTTGTTTCTCAGATCCTCCATGCAGACGGATTCCCGGCGGTTTCACCATCTGAAGGCCCAAACCCGAGCGCCAAGTTCATGGTGGCCATGGGAGGTCTGGAACGAGGGGTTCTGTGGCCCTACTCCTAACGTCATGAACATCCCTCTCTGCGCCACCGCTTCGGTCACAACGTCCATCGTGTTCCTCAACGAGTACAAGTTTGACGGGTTTTTGATCTCCAATGGCTGTATCCCGGACAGCGAGGGGGTGAACCGTACACAAGTACGTTCCCGAAGAAGTAAAACGTTTTATTGGTTTGTTGTATCAATTTCTAATAATTGCCCAGAAACAATTTTTTTTTTGTTTGTTTTTAATTGTTTGTAAATAGTTATGTGCTGACAAGATTTTATTCTTTTCTAATTTTTGTCTCCTCACGCGACGGAGAAAAATTTAGCTTCTGCTTGCGTAGCGTATGAGGACTTCCACGATATCCTGCCCACATTGCGTCACCGGCAAACCACAGTCCTCCGGTATTTTTTTTTTAGATTTTCTTATACCTCGGCATTCCTCACTATGGACCTATAGTTGTTCCGAAGCAACTAAGCCGATGCTAACGTCACCGGCGGTGGATTGCTGCCAATCAGTGGCCGCCCAATATTAAAAAAAAAAATGATCGCTCATTGGCCCGCCGAGCCCGCTCGCATCGGCTTAGTTGCTTCGGAACAACTATAAACAAAAAATACCACAGGTAAAGCTTGTGAACCCTACAGCGAGCATCCCGAAGAAAAAAGTATTTTTTCATCACACTTCACGTTTTAACCCCAGGCAAAATAATAAATTGGTTTAATTAATGAATATGTGCTCAAAAAAACTGGATAAAATCCTTAAAAATTCTACCCATGTTGTTCTTGTTTTACTTTACAACTAATACAAACATACAAGAACATCACTGGGAATGTTTGATAATTTGGATTCGTGTTCTGCTTCGTTTATTAGGTATTCGTCTTCTTAAACGTACTTGCCATTGTCCTCTGTGCCTTCCAGATAAACTACGTCTCCCTGCTCAAGGAGGATGAGACCAGCTTTCGACGCGGCAGGCCTCGTTGCTGTCGGCCACCGTGTCACCTGGACCTGTGAATTCCCATAGACATCTCTACGATGTCCCCCTCTCTTAGCCAGTGAGTAGAAAACTGTTCTAGTACAGCATGATTAAAACATTTGCTTTTTGTAGCGTAGATTTGTAAGTGCAAGCGCCATGTGAATAGATGTAACTGGCTGCAGATGACGTAATCGCGTTTAAAAGTAAAGTGGCTGACAATCTGGTGAGAAAACTATGACCCGTCTAATTTTATGTTTCCAAATTTCCAGAGTGATCTGCTGGAATAACCTTCTATGAAGTTTAGCCATGACAGTTCTGGAACACTTTGGATTGAAAAAGTTGAGAACATCGAGGAGAAATCTATTCAATTATATTAAGCAGATTCATTAACATGTTTCCCATCCCCTCTGCCTCATGCTAAACCGTGAAATACCTAGTTGCCTAAATCTATTATCAACCATTAGATATTGAATTCAAATTGCATGTCTCAATCCAAGTACCTAATCCCTTTAAACTGGATGAGTTGGCTCACAGATGGATTACGTTTGGCATTGATTGTGGCCTATGTAACAGCATGATTAAAACAATTGCTTCGTAGCATAAGATTTGTAAGGTGCAAGCGACATGTGATAGATAGTAAGCTTGCTGCAGATGACGTATCGCGTTCAAAAGTAAAGTAGCTGACATCTGGATGAGAAAACTGTGAACCCGCCTAATTTTATGTTCCACATTTTCAGAGTGATCTGCTGGATTAACCTCTATGAAGTTTGGCCATGACAAGTTCATGGAACATTTTGGATTAAAAGAAGATTTATTCATTAACAATGGTTCCCTCCCCTCTGCCACATTCTAAACCGTGACATACCAAGAAGACCTAAAATCTATAATACCGCATCAAGATTGATATTGAAATGTCAAATGTCATGGCTCAATCAAATAGCTAATCCCTTTAAAGAGCTGGATGAGTTAGCTGACAGATGGATTACCTTTTTGGCATTGCAATCTGGAACACTTGGTTGTTGTTTCGAGATTAGTATCGGATCACTTGATCCATGAGTCCAATGTCTAATCCGATTGAACTCTCTGGACCACACGTATTCGGTTGCGATAATGGCTGCTTTAAGAATGTTTCTCAATGCCACTTGAAATTGATCAGACCACAGTCAACAACAACCAGTACCCTTGCACAACAATATTTTCTGAAAGCAACAACAATTTTTCTCAAATGTTAATAAAAAAAACTTTTAACTGAATGAATCCTATTCTTATAAATCTTGCGAAAACGATTAGTCCAGAAAGTAAAATACGGATATAAACTCATGAATTTTCAATTTGTACAATTCCTTTAAATTTAAACGATCTTAAATTAATTTAAGGTAAATAATTAAGGATTTCAGGTACCAACTTTTAAATTAGCTGCAGTTGTCATCAGCAGTGAATTTTTTTTCGCTCCCCAGCCCTCCAGGCTTGGGTTTATGTTCTCTTTGCTTTCCCACCTTCACCCTTCTTCCAATTTAAACGATCTTAAACTTACTTAACTTAAACTGTTTAAACCGCTCGTTCACAATTGGGGGGGGGGGGGGATTTGCATGTTGAGAACCAGCATGAAGTTTTTGATTATACAAAAACACAATCTATCTAATTATGTGTGAAAATTACCGAAGTTTACAAACAATATCAGGATGTTTTATTTCATCATTTTTGGTATTTAAAATCGATGAATTACTTGGAATACATTGATTCTTCATCTACGTCCGTGTGAAATAATAACGATGTTATTAACCCTAACAATGATTATGTGTTGATGACAGATACCTGGACTTCATCAACGCATGACCTATGACTATCACGGAACTTGGGAAACTGTCACGACAGAACGCACCGCTGTAACGCGAAGCTCCATTGACATCACCCCGCTCCAGAAGACACTCAACGCGTAAGCGTTTCGGTAAAGCTAACCTTAGGTCAGAGTTCACAAGTGTATAATATAAAACATTACACCATAACACATCACACATAACACAACTAACATAACTCATTATACAGGTGATTCAGTCTACACTAAAACGTAAACTGCAATCAGAACGAATATACGGCGTGAGAGGAACCAACCCACAATTGCAGTCAGCAGTTTAGAACCTTTTAATACCCTTTCCGAAACATAACCTCACTTTTCGCAAAATCGCTGTTGAAAGACGCCATGTTTTGTTTGTGCTTGCACACTGAGCAACATTTTGCGTCAGTTTTGCAGCCGTGAAGCAAAACAGGGCGTGTGTAGGGGAATTACTGTTAGCGAAGTCAGTTCGCAGTCCTACCGAATTCACTCAAGGTCAATCTGGCACCTACGTTACATTCATCCAGTCACTCAACTTCTTAAGTCAAAATGGACTCGTCCGTTTTGACCGGGGCTTTTGTGAGGTCCGTGAAGTGGCACCCCCTATTCATCCGATCTCATCCAAACTCCACAAATATTAATGGCGGAATTTAGTGCTGATTAGTGGTGTTATTGTTGGTAGATCCATGAACCAATGTGTTTATAAGTAGGGCTTCGGGATGTTTTAGGGCCAATGAAGTGATAAATAGGCAAGCAAAGTACCTTAAAACCATGAAAAGGACTTGAAATAGGAACAAATGGCAATTTTAAGGAACCTATTCCTATTTGAGTAATTTCATTTCTTACTTTTCCGGATTGGGTTTTGGGCTAATTTTTACGTCAATAAATTCAAACACAAGAATAAATATTGTATATTACATACCTCACTTTAAAATCTCTGATCATCCCCAGTCGCAGTGGTTTGACAAGCCATTTCATGTTTCCCTTATTTGCATTTGGTTCGATCTGTTCGACATTTCGCTCACACTGTGAGCGTTCTGTTATGTTTTAGGAATGATAAGTGAAAAAAGTACCAAGTACCAAGACCACGAAGGCCAAATCCACAAATGTATCTAAATGGGCATTTTTAGGCAACCGACAGTGTTGGCTTCGAGCGCTAAGCGCTCGACTCTGATTCGGAGGGCCCGGGTTCGAATCCCGTCGAGAACGGCAAATCCTGACTGAAGGTTTTTTTCCGAGTTTTCCTCACGTCGTTAATGCGAATGCAAGGATTGAGATGACGATGGGGGGAGAGGGGGGAGGGGGGAGGGGGGGGGGGGGGGGGGTCCTTACAAATAGCCCTCGGAATCCCTTCACAATGTGGTTCCCCTGGTGGTCCCGCACGTAGGTCGACCTAGTTAGTCACCTGAAGAGGGTCACATCGGTTAAATCTGATGAGTATACCCTACAGCGGCTCCTAAAAAAATGTATTTTAATTTATTTATTTAAGGCAACATAAAGTCAATTTACCAAAAAAGCAGTTGTCAGGAACATCCTAGCCCTGGTTATAAGGTATCCAACTTGTTATCTCCACAGAAAAATGGTATCGACAACTGGATCCTGCGCGGAGTCAACCCTGCCAAGCTTGTAATGGGGATGGCCACCTACGGCCACTCATTCGCCCTGGCCACCAGTAACAGCGGTCTGGGCGCCCAATCAAGCGGCCCAGGACTCCCGGGCCCCTACACCGGGCAGGGTGGATTGTTGGGGTACAACGAGGTATGTCTTTGTTCCACTCTCCTCTATTACCAACTATCACAAGCAATATAGTGTGAAGTATTCCTGTATTTGGGTGCTGCTGGAGCCAAAGTTTGTTTATTGACACGTCATTACTTCTAGTCTAGCGATTATTATTTCTCAGAAAGCGGTATTTATCTATGCGCCGCAGAAGTTCATTCTTATCTTACTTTAGTTTGTCTCATTTTAACCTGAGCCCGGCGTTTTGTGGGCTCAAAGAAACTAGGATGTCGCCTGCTCTATTATGAAAGGTTGTAAACCCGTCCTAATTTGATTGGAAGGATGGGCCTCCCCGTAATAACAAAGTATAATCACATCCGATCTACATTACTAATAATGCCACGCAAGGCCAACTTTTCAATTACACCCGCCGCTCCATCAATATCATCCCCATACAGTATATAGGGTCAAGGTCGCACTAGATGTGACTGTACTTTACAGCTCTGTGAAGTCCACTTCGGCTGTCAAACTGTGATACATTTACAACGTTACACAATGGAACAGGGACTGTCTGCGCTCTTTGAAACAGCAAAACGCCGGGTTCAGGTTAAAATGAGACAAACTGTAGGACCTATCCCACAATGAGTCATGACAGTCGTTATTAATTTGTCTGTGCATGCTTATTTATGTGTTTTGTGCAAATTTCCTATTTTTGGCATATTTGTTTATCATCACATACAGGATTTGTGGTAAAAACATAAATTGCTCGTGAACCTAATGTTGAAAAGAGCAGAAATCACATGTTCAAAAAAATGTTCAGGTGCTCAGATAACAATATGGTAAAAATTAGTTTTATATTCATTTTGAGCAACATTTATCAACTTTGGGGGCTTCTGTTTAGTTTTTCACGTTGGATGTTAAATTCAAATAAATATTCCTTTTCCAAACCTAAAGCTCGTCATCAATCACATTCACTGCTAGTTATTTAGTCAGAAACCTTTATATCGTTTAGATTCGAGTTCGACCACAAAAACCTTGCTGATGCAAGGTACGAACCGCGATCTAAAAGGAAAATGTGTCTTGTTTCTAGATCTGTGAGCAGCAATTGCAGGGCGGCTGGGTTGTCACCTGGGACGATGAACAGAAGGTGCCGATTGCAGTTAAAAATGGGCAGTGGGTCGGATACGACAACATTCAGTCCATCACTGAGAAGGTATGTGATAAAAAGGGCTAGATAGTGATGGTCAAAATTTTATTAATCTTGAACCTGAGTGTATTTAAAAGAATTAAATCTCATCTTGGTATCACTTCTAGCATATTCTTGAACCATTCATTTCACGGAAATAGATCTTAGATGCAGCTGATCGGACTCTGGTTGCTAAGTAATAGAGTTTTAAAATATCACTGCACGAAAACTAGTGGCCCTAAAAATGACGTCAACACTTGTCGGGCCACTCGAAAAAAAGAAAAAAAAGAAAATCATCGAGTCGACCCGAGCGTGTAGCCGGTTCCGCGGCCGGCACTCGCGTACGAAGTACTGCTTTCAAGACCCAATCAGGTCGATTTTCTCGCAGCTTGTGCGTTTTCGTTTGTAGGAGCCCAATTATTATGATGAAAGATGATGATATTATGATGATGATGAAATTATTAGAAGTTATATATTTGATTCAAGTATAGCGAGTATACCCACGTGCTTTTCTATTCCTTCGTATGGATAGTGAACTCGCGTGGAAGATACTTTTGGGAGCTTTCTTTTGTGGTTTATATTCTAGGGGCAAACCTTGTGTAAAAACATGTTTTTTGTTGTATGTCAAATTCACATTACATTATGATCCTATGTACCAAATTGAAACATTTATTGATAATTCGTTTTAGCAGGTAGTTCCCATAGCATGCAATATAATATTCATTTCGTGAATGTTGTGATTAGGTGTGGTTTGTGCGTGTTTTGGGGGGGGGGGGGGATTTGGCTCTCACCCCTGTCGTCCATCTGTGTTTTTTCTTTATTAGAATGATATGTATTTGTTTGAATTACGAGTGCGTTGGTAAAGTGCGTGGAAAGGAAGTATCCTCAAGTATCGCATAACTTATCACGTATACAACACAGATTGCGCCTGGGTGTTTACGCCGCTCAGATAAATGGATGAGTGCATGTTGGTGTCTGTACCATTCCGTGGTTTAGGACGGTTCTATATTCACCTAATGTGATTTGTCTGCTAGATGGTTTTTGGGTGCTTAAGTTTGGTGAAACTCGCCGGTGCCGAACGCTCTTGTATAAAGAATACAGTTTTATTATCCTTGATTTTTTGAATGATTCTACATATGATGGTTATTGCATATAATACATGCATTTTGCTCACAAATATTAGACGAAAATGTCCACGGAAAAAATAGAAATAAATTATTTTTTATGAAAATAAGACCAAGTAATGACAAATAGTTGTTTGCTGTATGCTTATGATTAAACTTATCACAGTTGTTTGGAAACCGATGAAATGATAGCTTTGTTTTGTTGTAATTTATTTTTCTATTAATTATTTTTATATTCCACCTGCAGCTTGATCCACCATTTTATATTTAGACTTAACATACACCAATTATAATATAGCATCGAGTAATTTGTTACACTAATTACTTCGCTGATGCCACATTCCTTTTCACCCGCACTATTGAATATGAACTTTATTACTGCAATTGTTATTCCTCTTTTTATGGCCGGGGCGGGGGAATCCCCGAGCCGCGCATACGAAGCCTCAAGTCAGCCAGCCCGAGCACGGGCCGTTACATGACGTTCCCATTTCCACGTTTCGGCCGGAAAACCAACAAAATTCGCTGCCGAGCCTGCAGCCCAGAATTTTTTTTGGGAATTTTTTTCCCTTTTAAACCACGTTCCCCTAAAACAATCAACAGGCCTTTTTAAACATATTAAAAGTTTTTTTTTCCCAAGTTGATATACCGACTTTTTAAAGGAATTACTCTCCATCGTGGTAGAACTTCATAGAATATCCTGAACCATTCAATTTCACGGAAATAGATCTTAGATGCAGCTTGATCGGACATCTGGTTGCTAAGTAAATAGAGTTTTAAAATATCACTGCACGAAAACTAGTGGCCTAAAAATGACGTCACTGTACGGCCACTCATCGAGTCGACCCGAGCGTGTAGCCGGTCCGCGGCCGGCTCGCGTTACGAAGTACTCGGCTTTCAAGACCCAATCAGTCGATTTCTCGCAGCTGTGCGTTTCGTTTGTAGAGCACCAATTATGATGAAGATGATGATATGATGATGATGATGAATTATTATCAGTTATGATGATTATGATCAAGTATAGCGAGTATACCACGTGCTTCTATTCCTTCGTATGGATAGTGAACTCGCTTTGGAAGATACTTGAGTCTTTCTTTGTGGTAAGATTCTAGGGCACCTGTGTAAAACATGTTATTTTGTATGTCAAATTCACATTACATTATGATCTAGGTACCAAATATGAATTATTGATATATGCGTTTTAGCAGTACGTTCATGCAGCAATATAATATTCATGTCGTGAATGTGTGATATGTGTGTTTGTGCGTGTTTGGGGGGGGGGGGGGGTTGGCATCTCACCCTATCGTCATCTGTGTTTTCTTTATTAGAAATGATATGTATTTGTTTGAATACGAGTGCGTTGGTAAGTGCGTGGAAAGAAGTATCCTCAAGTATCGCATAACTTATCACGTATACAACACAGATTGCGCGCTGGGTGTTTACGACCGCTCAGATAAATGTGAGTGCATGCTTGTGTCATGTACAGTCGTGTTAGGAAGGTTCTATTTCTAATGTGATTGTCTGCTAGATGGTTTGGGGCTTAAGTTTGGTGAAACTCGCGCACAACGCTCTTGTATAAAGAATGACAGTTTATTATCATTGATTTTGAATGATTCTACATATGATGGTTATTGCATATACATGCATTTGCTCACAATATTAGGACGAAATGTGCACGGAAAAATATAAAATAAATATTTTTTATGAAAAATAAAGACAAGTATGACAATAGTTGCTGGTATGCTTATGATAACTTATCACAGTTTGGAAACCGATGAAATGATAGCTGTTTGTGTAATTTATTTTCTATTATTATTTTTATATTCACCTGCACTTGATCACCATTTTATATTTAGACTAACATACACCATTATAATATAGCATCGATATTATTACACTATTACTTCAGCTGATGCACATTCTTTCACCGCACTATTGAATGATGAAACTATACTGCAATGTTATCTCTTTATGCGGGGCGGGGGACCGAGCGCGCATACGAAGCTCAAGTCAGCCAGCGAGCCGGGCGTACAATGACGTCATTCCACGTTCGGCCGGAAAACCACTAAAATCGCTGCCGAGCGCAGCAGAATTTTTTGGGATTTTTTCCCTTTTAACCAACGTTCTAAAACATCAACACCTTTAACATATTAAAAGTTTTTCAAAGTTGATATACCGACTTTAACAAGGATAGCAGTTAAAACATGACCTTCGCTCTAAATATTGGAAGAATTACGCAAATTATTGACGACTCGAAATGGGCGGAGCTTAAAACGATCGATAGGTCACGTGACTAGTATTGGGTATAAATCCTCATTTCGCAAGTTGGCGCCTGCTGAACGGCGCATCACTTATCACGCTCTAACTTTTTTTCTATTCATTATTTGGACAATACTTAAATGCATAATGAAGTATTTTGTACACATACAAGATGAGTACTATTTTTATAATATCTTTAGTAGGTTCAATAAGACAAGAACAAATGTCAAATGTTACATCAGACCAGACGCCATGGTAAAAACCTTCCTTTGTCTTTCAGTTGTTGTCCAGGCAACACTTCACTGCATACTTGATCACAAGCTATACAAATTAACACAACCATAATATTACATCTCCCCTTTCTTTCTTGAAGATATTTTACACAGTAAAATAATAATATAAAAATACCTGGTACATTGAGGTATTATAGAGAACAATAGTTTAAAGATTCAGTCTTTTTGGCGGACGTATAAGTCTGCCTGATCGTGTAGAGGACTTTGGTCTGGCATTTGATTGTACTGGATTCTCTGTTGTTGGAGAGGCTGAAGTTGTTGATTCTCTGCCTGGAGATGGTGGTAGTATCTCTTGGATCGGAGCAGAAGTTACATGTGCTCGGTTTCTCCTTATCGTTCCATCTTGAGTTTGGACATGTAATGACCTTGGCTCTGGACCAACGTGTACAACGGCTCCATATTTCTTTTTATCATGAATCCAGACTCGATCCCCGACGTGCGTCTCTGGAAGCTCCTTCGCACGATGTCTTCCATCAAAGTACATCTTCTTCTGAACTTTGCTCAGAATGTTGAACTCTAGACAATGTGTCAGCAGTATAAAAACTTTTACCTGGTACATGTTCTATTTTGAATGAGAACCTCATCAGTCTCATTTTAAATCTTTGAAGCCTTGCTGATAGTTCACCAATTGGTTTTGAACCAAAAATTGGCACAAGTGGCTTATGATCAGTGTGAATGATGAAGTCTCGACCACTTACGAATTGTGTAAATTTCTCGCAAGCCCAAGTTATAGATAAGGCTTCCTTTTCAATTTGAGCATAACGACGTTCTGTCTCGCTCATAGCTCGTGACGCATAAGCCACGGGTTTCCACCGGCCTTCACCATGTTCTTGCTCTAAAACCGCACCCAAACCATAAGAAGATGCATCAGCGCAAATTCTTGCTTGACAGTTGGTGTCATATAAAGCTAAAACTGGTGTTTCTGTGAACATATTTTTAATTTTATCAAAAACTTCTGTGTGGTTCGTAGTCCACAGGAACTCATTGTCCGTTTTAAGAAGCTCTCGTAATGGCTTGTTTACTTCGGCAAGACCTGGTACAAACTTTGCTACCTGGTTTACCATTCCAAAGAAGCGTCTTAGTTAGGTTATGTCAGCCGGATTACTTAAATCTTTTATGGCTTTTAGTTTGTCCTCATCTGCCCGAATTCCATCTTTTGAGATTTCGTGACCAAGGAATTTAACTCTTTTAACTGAGAACTCGCATTTCTTCTTGTTCAGCATAAACCCAGCTACTTTTAGTTTACTGAGAACTTTTGCCAGTCGAGCATCGTGCTCTTCTTGTGTTGAACCAAAGACTAAGATATCGTCCATTTGGCAAATAACACCTTCACATCCCTCGAGTACCTGTTCAGGAGCACTGCTGATACCGAATGGTAATCGATTGAAGAAAAACCTACCGAAGGGCGTGATAAAGGTTGTCAATTTGGCTGATTCTTTAGATAACGGAATTTGCCAAAATCCCGAGTTGGCGTCCAGTTTTGAGAAAATAACTGCACCCTCTATTCGTCCCAAGGACTCTTCAACAGTTGGCAGTTGGTATCTTTCACGCAACACACCTCTGTTCAATTGACTAAGGTCCACACATATTCTTACAATACCCGTTTTCTTTAGTACAACAACCATTCCGGCACACCAAGGTGTCGGTTCTTCAATTGGAGATATCACCCCAGCCATGACCATTCTGTCCAGCTCCTCTTTCACTTGCTTACGCAATGGTATAGGAATTCTCCGAGGCACTGACACAGAATATGGTTTAGCGTCGTCTTTCATTGTTATGTGATAATCACCTTCAACTTTACCTAGACCTTCAAAAAGTGTAGGCTCGCTGAAGGGATTTGTCCCTACACCAGAAATTTCGTTGATCCACGACAGCATCTCCAAGGCTTGTATGGCAGGGCCGCCCCAGTAAAGGTTCTTAATGACCTTTCATTATAAAAATCTCTTGAAGAGCTATTTGATTTTGCCATGCCATTGTGGCACTTACCTTTCCCACGATTGGTAATGGTGTTTTTCCCGCGCCAAATAGCTGTTTGTCTGTACCTTCTAGTTTTACAGATGGCGTCAGGTTTTCCAATAAAGATTGTGGAATAACACTGACGTCTGCGCAAGTGTCAATTTTTAACTTAACCTGCAATTCGTTAATCTTAACGATTGCATACCATGCATTTTGAGAGCACACCGTGTTAATGTTTGAATTGACGCAGCTAGTCTTAGGCCCACCAGTGATTTCACCTAAAAATTCTACCACATTGTCAGAATCTTCCTTTACCTCTGCAACATTCTTGTTACGACATGCTGCCGCCCAATGCCCCTTTTTATTACAATTTCTGCAAATAGCATTTCGAGCAGGACACTTATCCGCAGGATGTGATTCCTTGCCACACCAAAAACATTTGTTTGTTGTTGAACTAGGCCCACGTGCTTCAGAATGACCAGCCGAGGAGTTAGGCCTATTCTGAGCATGCTTACCTTTGTTCTTCTGCTTGTATTTATTTACAGCGTCCACCTTGTTGTAGTTTTTATCTGGGTCTGTTGAAGTATCTTGTCGTACCACTCCTTGCTGCTTTCTAATGCTCTCACTGGCCCTTACCTTGGCAACTGCCTTCTCCAACGTAAGATCAGGGTCCAGTTGTAGGATCTCGGACAGCTTCTTATCTATTATACCAATAACTACCCGGTCCCTAATTAATTCATCAGCAAGTTGTCCATACTGACAATGACTTAAGTTTTCTCATTAATTAATTTGACAAAAAAAAAACTACTGATCGGATTTCGACAAGAATTCTTTGTAAAAATGCATCAGACTGTTTAGACAAGAAATATACTAACTTTCTAGATAGAAATTGCACTGAACGAAAATTTACAGCATAGAGTAATATGCAGCGTGCACTTTTTCACGGCTCATCCGCACGTCAAGAGTGCGTATTTTAGATAAAAACACATACCCTGCATATTACTCTATGCTGCAAAGTTTCGTTCAGTGCACTTTCTATCTAGAAAGTTAGTTTATTTCTTGTCTAAACAGTCTGACGCATATTTTACAAGAGGTCTTGTCGAAATCCGACCAGTAGTTTTTTGTCAAATAAATTATTGAGAAAACTTTAGTCATTGATAATTTTCACATGTATGATGCGTACATTGTTACAACAAGCTAACGACTTTGTCAAAAAAATCGAAATAATCGCTATTAAAAAGAATGATATATTTGCTAAATATTATTCTTTTAAATATTGTCCAAATAATGAATAGAATAAAAGTTAGAGCGTGAAAAGTGTTGCGCCGTGAAGCAGGCGTCAACTTGCGAAATGAGGATTTATACCAACTCATTCCGCCATGTTGCCTCGTGACGTCAGGAGGCGGGTACAATTCAAGTCGTCAATGGACCACTGGTGATGGGCGGAGCTTAAAACGATCGATAGGCCAAGTTTCGAGAGTTGGGATAGATTCTCATTTCCCAAGTTTAGATCTGTTGAACGGCGCAACACTAATCACGCTCTCACTCTTATTCTATTCATTATTTGGACAAAACTTAAGAGGAATATTATTTAGCAAACATATCATTGCTTATAATAGCAATTATTGCGAATTTTTTTACACAGCCGTTAACTTGTTATTACAATGCACGCATCATACATAAAAAAAGAATCAAAACGACTATAAACTTTTCAACTTCAATTGACAAAAAACTACTTATCGGATTTTGACAAGACCTCTTTCAAAAAATTCATCAGACTGTTTAGACAAGAAATAAATTAACTTTCTAGACACAAAGTGCACTGAACGAAAATTTACAGCATGGGTTAATATGCAGCGTGCAGTTTTTCACGGCTCATCCGCACGTCAAAAGTGCGTATTTGTCTTAAAAACACATACATCGCATATGAACCTATGCTATAAAATTTCGTTCAGTGCACTTTCTATCTAGAAAGTTGATTTATTTCTTGTCTAAACAGCCAGATGCATTTTTTTGAAGGAGGTCTTGTCAAAATCCGATCAGTAGTTTTTTGTCAATTGAAGTTGAGAAAGTTTAAAGTCGTTTTGATTATTTTTTTATGTATGATGCGTACATTGTAATAACAAGTTAACGGCTGTGTCAAAAAAATCGCAATAATCGCTATTATAAGCAATGATATGTTTGCTAAATAATATTCATCTTAAGTTTTGTCCAAATAATGAATAGAATAAGAGTTAGAGCGTGATTAGTGCTGCGCCGTTCAACAGACGTAAACTTGGGAAATGAGGATTTATCCCAACTCATTCCGCCATGTTGCCTCGTGACGTCAGGAGGCGGGTAAAATTCTAGTGGTCAATTGAAGTAAAAATTCTCACTTTGGTGGAAAAATCGGAATATTTCATTGTTTGGTCCTAGAAAAAATTGGCAGTAACTTGGGGACGCCAGAAGAAGAAATAATCAAAATGGGACTGGCATAATTTGATTTTTGTATTTTGCATACTCCTGTGATGGGAGTAGCTAAGAAAGTTTTGAATGCAATTATAAACAGTATCACGTATGTTACAGGTTGAGTTTGCCAAGTCCATGGGCCTGGGAGGAGGTATGATCTGGAGCTATAGTAATACGTATGTTACAGGTTGAGTTTGCCAAGTCTATGGGCCTGGGAGGAGGTATGATCTGGAGCTATAGTAATACGTATGTTACAGGTTGAGATTGCCAAGTCTATGGGCCTGGGAGGAGGTATGATCTGGAGCTATAGTAATACGTATGTTACAGGTTGAGTTTGCCAAGTCTATGGGCCTGGGAGGAGGTATCATCTGGAGCTATAGTAATACGTATGTTACAGGTTGAGTTTGCCAAGTCTATGGGCCTGGGAGGTGGTATGATCTGGAGCTTGGAGACCGATGACTTCAGGAACAGCTGCGGGGGAGGAAGGTACCCTCTGGTCACGACCGTCAAGACGGTGTTCGGCGGAGCGCCCATCTCCACCACTACTCTAGACCCCCCGACCGAGGTGAGTCAATGCCTTGTGTAGATCTATTCAAATACGCACAGTAATAAATAACTAAACCTATCTAGGCCAAATATGTCATGTCTCAAAAATTCTACCCCACACAACATTGAGTTAGTGGAAATAGATGTAGCCGAGATGTTTTTTCTTTAAAGGAACTAATGGGCGAAAAGTTTCCATTATATTTCCATATTGACCAAAGTATTACTTTGTTTTTAAATATTAAATATTATGATTACTATATTTATTGTGATTTAACTCTGGTTTTATAGCTAAGGCGACTGACTATACACTGCTGTCATATGTTGTCTTCAGTCTTCACATAGCTCAGTTGGTTACAGCATCTGCCTGTACAGTGGAGATCTTAGGTTCAACACCCGGTGGAGGCATCTTTTTAGTTTCTGTCTATAATACCAATATATAACATCATAACTATGAAAATAAAATTATTATTATTATTATCATTAATTTTATTATATTATTACAATATTTATTTTGAATTGTTATAGTTTTCCACCTGTTTCAATATTTGCAGTAGCTTTTCACAATAACTGGATAGAGTAAACAGATTGGAGAAGGCGTTTCCATTTGACTCTGCCGGAAAAATTAGTCACTGGTTTTGTTTTTTTGATTTCTTGTTTGTTTGTTTGTATGTCTCGCCATAACGTTCGAACGGAGGCTCGGATCGAGTTGAAATTTTGACCATCCGCAAGCTTCGTTCTCGATTGAATGCCATTAGTTTTGTGGCAAAATTGTTCAAAAAGTTAAAAAGTTACATTAAAGTTAATCGAAAGTTTTTTTTCAAACTAAACGGCGACAAAATCTGAGGTGGCCAAATCATTTAGAATGTCCGTCCGGTCACGAATATGTTAATTTTATTTTGATCCGATAAGTAGTGTTATTGGAAATTACATTATAACAAAAGTAACGTTGCCATGGCAACGAAAAGACGCGCGAAGTTTCTAATGCACAAAAGTTAAAAAGTTACATTAAAGTTAATCGAAAGTTTTTTTTCAAACTAAACGGCGACAAAATCTGAGGTGGCCAATCATTTAGAATGTCCGTCCGGTCACGAATAGGCCTATGTTAATTTTATTTTGATCCGATAAGTAGTGTTATTGGAAATTACATTATAACAAAAGTAACGTTGCCATGGCAACGAAAAGACGCGCGAAGTTTCTAATGCACTGCCACCTAGAAGTAACGAAATACTTTCGAGGAAGCAGTCTATTATTTGCAAGGAGGTATGAATAATGTAAGGAGACAGCATGCGCTATCTGTGGCTGTACAAATGAACGTGGCCGTTTTGAACGTCTCTGATCGAGTTTTTCGCAGTATTTGCTGCTTCTCGTTGGTGCTGATCAATATGGCGGCTACTAAAACATAGAGTTTTTCGCAGTATTTACTCCTTCTCGTTGGTGCTGACCAATATGGCGACTACTATGGCGGCACTGAAACAGATGGTATTATACTTAATACGGTGATAATAACTCTTGTATTAACTAGGAAAACGCTTAAGTCCCGCCGCGTTGTTGGATGAGCGTAATTGGTGCATTGAGCTGCCATGTGTTATGTGAATTTTCTGTTCTGTGAAAAAATCATTACTAAGTTGATGATTTTTTTTTAAATAATTTAAAATAAGTAAAAAATAAACTTTACTTTTTAATTTTTTTTAATTAATCGTAATTTTAAAAAAGAAAAAAATCGTAAAATTTCGATTTCCATAAGAAATCATTATTCGATTGTGCTCAAATTTTACACGAATATATGAATTCATAAAATTAAGGTTCTGTGAAAAAATCATTACAATCGGATAAAGAATGTAGGTGTTATTTGTCAAAGAATTGTTTAAAAAAAGAAAAACCCCGTAAAATTGCGATTTTTATGAGAAATAATTATTTGATTGCGCTTAAATTTTCCACGAATATATAAATTCATAAAATAAAGGTTTTGTGAAAAAATCACTACAATCGGACAAAGCGTGTAGGTATTATAAATCGAAGAAATTTTTTAAAAATCGAAAAAAATCGTAAAATTGTGATTTTTATGGGAATTTTTTTTTCGATTGTGCTCAAAAACGTGGCAGTTCTAAGTTCAGAGATTTCGAAGGTCTCAATAAAATTTCATCGCAATCGGAGTATCGGTTTAGCCGGAATCGTGCTAACAAACAGACAAAAATACAGAAAAAAAAAAAAAAAAAAAAAAAAAACATTCCGGATTTTTTTCTCCAGTGTAGTGAAATGGAATCTTCGCTTCGCTCGCTACGCTCATCCAATGATTTGTTTTTGTTTTTTTGATGTGCTGCGTTTTTGTTTGTTTTGGAATGTTCATAGCTTTGACAAAGAGCTTTAATAATACCGACGACCTTGCTTTGGGTTCGAGGCTTTTGCCGACCACCATTGTCGTTCAAAGTGGCTATGGTTTTCACGGCGACATGCTGTCTCCTTACATTATTCATACCTCCTTGATTATTTGTCACCAAAGAGTATAAATAGTTTTCCCAAGAAGTCAAGGTCCTCTAGATGGCGGTGGATTTTATCCACGTAAAGGTTTACACACGGGTTTACCCAAATACCTTGGCAATAATAAATAATATTGGAAACATGGCCCTGTGGACAGCGAACGTCGCAAATTTTAAAATTGAAAAAAATGTGCAATGTGGGTCTAGCTATAGCACGTGCTCGCTTATCAACGCGTCCAACTGAGCGTTTCCTAGTATGAAGTAAAGTTACTTACTACCTACTAATAATATCTTCGTTTTCAGACGACCTTCCCTCCAGACATGCATTAACCCTCAATGTCATCTGCACAGTGGAGGGCTACGTCCTTGACTGTACCAAGTTAAACTAGCTGACGATGTATTCAACGTCTATGTATACAACTTCGACCCTCCCATGGTTTTCGTGTACGCAAGAAAAGAGTTCTCTATCAGTGCTAGACGGAAATGTTGACGGTCAAAGTCACACACTTCGTCGAAATACCCTGTGTGGTGGTTGAAAACGAAAATGATAAGACTTGAAGGGCGGACTTTTTTAATTTCTGAATTGTAGTTTAAAAAAAAAAAATCAGCTGTTAATTCTATGTCTACGCCTGCCCAAGTACAAAGTGGTGTAGGATAGTTAAGAATATAGATTGAAATAAATGCATGCATACATACATGAAACGAGTAAACATGTTTTACTGGACATAATAAATAGTTCTTCTCCTATACCATCCTATATCCTCACCTGTAAGTAATTTACAAAATACTTAATAACTTGTCTACCCAAACATTTCATTTTGAAATATGTTCACCAGTCGTTCACGGTAATCGCCACTTTTGTGATTTGGGCATAACGAAAGCCAAAATTAGGTCTACCTGTTATTTTCATCACAAATGTATGCCTCCGCACATTGTAAATATTTAAGAATCCAATTTTCAGAAACAGGCCACTAAACAGGATTTTCTGTAGCAATTTCCAAAGAATGTGTGGAATTCAATGTTTTGAAATTTGTTGGGTGAAAATTGGAGATCATAAAGTGTCCTAGAATGTATGTGTAAAATCGTTGTAACTTATTCTTTGATCAAGCGATGTTTAAGTGTAAAAATTAGCAGCATTGTGTTCGAATGGACGAAGTTCGAAATCCCAATCAAACTGGAATGAGAATTACTACGATACG